>CAIGQW010012936.1:5298270-5312947 GCA_903798125.1 Danio choprae | reverse complement strand
AGTAGATTATAGTAATATAAAAAATATAAAAAGCTAATCTAATTAAAACTAATTTTACACAATATGCGTGTATGCTCTGTATTTTATTACTTGGAATATTGTAATGCTAGCTTATTAAAACCTCCCTTGTGCTTCATGTGAAGAGTGTTTTTGTTTAGCACATTAAGCTGCAATCCAGATCGGTCACATGTGCGTAGGGGTGTGTGATATTGAAAAATAAATAAAATCGAAATAATTCTCAGTATTTTCTGGAATGTGAATATGCTTTTTGTGTTAGATGGTTTAGGCATGTTGCTGACACCTGACTCCCAAAGCTTTCCAAAAAAAAAGGCAATAAAACAGAACATAAACTTAAAGATTGCTAGTTTGTTAAATAAGTATCAGAAAACCAAGGGCAGGAACCGTCCTAATTCAATCTTTCATCTACTAATGTAAACATTTAATTTTTCTATGTAAATCATTTCAATTAGTTAATTATTCTCATGGCAAATATAGGGGAGCGAATAGGCTGTGGTGAAGAATACATTTAGGTGGACAAAGAAAAAGAAATATCAATTGCAAATGTAATGGTGAGAAAAATATAATCAAAGTGTGTTATAATAATATAAAACAAATTAAAAAAGGGTAAAACAAAAATGTTCTATTCTAAATAAAACACATTTTACACAGTATTTGTGTGTACGCTCTGTATTTTTTAACTTTAAATGGATTAGGCATGTTTCCCAAAGCTTTCCATATTTTTCTAAATCTTTGTCCAAAAACAAATTTCTGGGGGATTTTTGTTTTATAACCTCATTAGATGATTAGAATGACATCAGCCAATGTCATGTTCTCACATTTAATCAATAGATTTAATTAGAGTGATATGAAAATATCCAATATCCATTGCCAATTCAATTAAATCAATATCAACAAAATCAAACTTTGCCTTCAAAAGTGGCATATGAAGCTATTTAATTCAGCTTAAATGCATTCACTCTTTATTTATAATGCTATGAGATTGTTGTTTCATCACACAGTGAAAGCATTCACTTTCTAGGCTTGTTTTTGTGATATAATAACATGCAATGGGAAATCATGACTTATTTAAATATTCTCCTTCTATACATTTTGGATCTGAAAGAGAAACCCATACAAATGCAATAAATTAGTATATTAGTAACATACTCGATATAAGACTGCACAATATTAATGAACTAATTATAACAGCATCATAGACAATTCATATCGCACACCCCTACCTATGTGGATCCAATTCAGTTAGGATGCTGCCCATGTAGTACGCAGACAGCAAGGCAGCTCGCTAGGCATTTGGAACAGCGTCTGTGTCTTGCTGTGAAATGGCTGCACTTCAAAACAGTTGAGTGCAATTATGCATATTTAATCATTTAATTGATGTAAACGTACACAGGTGAAATCATTTAGGGTATCGCTACAGTCAAACATCAAAGTATGTTAGTGCATTTATTAGAGCCACACTGGCTGACCTCTGTCTGTGTGAACGGACACATTAGCGATGGAGGTCTGAATAGCTCTGGGGTGATGCAATGAGCAAGCAGTGTTGTATATCCTGTTATGCTCGGCAATGACACACGCAGAGCTTTTTCCCTTTATTTCTGAATCACTCTCACATTAGAAAGCCTGGAAATTTATTTCTCTTGCTCAGGACTTCCTGTAATTTTGGTCGCATCGAAACCGTTTATGTCGGTTTCTGTGATGGCAGAGTCTTCTTAGCTCGAGTTAAGACGGCAAATGCTCAGCAATGAAACACAAACAAGGCTTTCTGTAGGCGGGAATGGACAACTGAGCCAACCCAGGCTTCTAGCTCTATCTCCTTGTGCTGATCCTTCTCTGCTTTTGTTAAAACGTGCTCTTAAGCGAAACCAGATGTCTGCCATTTAGACTGCACTGTATATGGGTCAAAGACAAAAAGGGCTTTTCAAGCCTCAAAAAAGAAAATAAGAAAATGCAAAATGCAGCTATAAATTTTTTTGTTTGAAATTTTCCCCATACAATAGAATGTGCCTTGTTTATAACAGTAGTGTAACAATGTAATAGTTCATCTGCATGCATTCATCATCAATGCTTCATCTGCGTTTACTTTTAGGGGTGCCTAGAAACTCATGAGTATTTAGAATAAATCAAAAACACAAATATAACTTATATTTATGAACTTTAGCATACATTTGTCAGTGCAATAAGATAAAATATCTATATAAGATGCTAAAATTAGTATCTCTACACCATATATATTCATTCATTTTCATTTCGGCTTAGTCCCTTTATTAATCTGGGGTCGCCACAGCGGAATGAACCGCCAACTTATCCAGCATATGTTTTACGCAGCGGATGCCCTTCCAGCTGCAACCCATCTCTGGGAAACATCCATACACACCCATTCACACTCATACACTACGGACAATTTAGCTTACCCAATTCCTCTATAGCGCATGTCTTTGGACTTGTGGGGGAAACCGGAGCACACCATATATAAATCATTGTAAAAGATTTAACTGTGGTGTAATAAAGAGTTTATGTCATTACACTTAATATCAAAAGCATTTTTCTGAATGGTGAAACTATAAAAATTGAACTGTAAAACAAGTTCAGATTATCATGCAAACTATCAACCAAGTAACTTAGGTTATGCACCATAAATATATGTAGTTATCAATCATTTAAGACCAATAAGCTGACTTTACAGGCTTTTGTTGGTCACATATTGTCAAACAACTTCCAGTAAAATAAAAAAGTGATTTCAGAATGTTTTTTTTTTTGTCCTGTTACGCTGAATGACCATTAACAAACTGCATATTTGGGACAAAAGTCCACTGGTTATTGTGAACTCTTATGGTTAAACACATTTTTGTTTTTATGTATTTAAATGTTTTGAAGTTTGGAACCATTTTAACATATTTTAGCATTTTATTCCGACACATTTTTTTTTTAAATCATAAAGTAGACACTTTAACTGAATCGAATATGTTTTCTTTGCATATAAAATCATTTTGTAAATTTAGTTTGACGTGCACCCCAAAACGCTACATTTCTTCTTTGACCCATATTCATTTCCCGGGCATACATTCACAAATCAAATAAATGGACTGTTACTCTAAGGGCTTTTTTTTTTTAGCACTTCCATCTGAGGTGGCAGTCATGCTATTTGACAAGCCTGGTGAATGCTCTTAATTAAATTTGCTCTGAACAAGTGAACTCTTGTTGGCTCATAAAGGTAACGGGATTGCAATTCCGACATGAGTGATTTGCTTTGAGTAAGACTGTCCCACTTCCGGACGGCAAAATTAGAGTGCAATATCTCAACTTCCCTCTTAGTAGTCACACGTTATTACCCAATGATGCATGTGGAAGTTCTGCATGGACACAGGAAAGCAGAGCACATGAAAAAAAGTGTCATAATTCAGCATGATGCTTTTCTTAAGCCATTTGTGTCTAAATCCAGTTTAGGACAGGAATATACATTTGAGATTAAGTGGTTGTTTTGTCTCCGTTTGTCTTAACATCTTGACTCTGGTGGCAGTTTGACAGGATCTGAAGGGGGTTGCTGAGAGCCTGCATTTATTGAGTTTTGTTGTGCCTGGGGCTAAAAAGCAACACCCACAAGCTGGAGGTGGCATTGTGGAGCCTGACACACCTTTAAAGAG
The DNA here is from genome assembly GCA_903798125.1 of Danio choprae. Classification (NCBI taxonomy): domain Eukaryota; kingdom Metazoa; phylum Chordata; class Actinopteri; order Cypriniformes; family Danionidae; genus Danio; species Danio choprae. The sequence goes on along the minus strand of CAIGQW010012936.1, from coordinate 5,309,285 downwards.
AGGCCCGGTGGGAGGTGTGTACACGCCTGGAGCCGAAACAGCCTTTGAGATACACAAACACACACACACATCTACACATACCTTTGGCATGTAGGGCACCGCATGTGCCTGCTGCACTTTAGATTGAGTGAAAATCTCCAGGGAAATTTGAGTGCAATTACAGCGAGCAAAGGATCGTCCAGGAACAATGCTGAAATCTGTTCTATTCATCATGTGGTGGAACTGTGTCTGCTGCTCTCGAGAAACCTTTGATGCAAACATGTGCCAATTTTTACATTGTTCTGTGTAGTGGCTGAATATCCCACAATGAATTACAGCTGGGCTGTATGTGTTTAAATGTGGAGCAATGGAAATGCATAAGCTGAATTGTTGATTTAAAGAAATTTTGTTTCACTGTATTGCTCAAAAGACACACATTTTCACATGGCTGATACATTTTAATATAATTTATTTCTATACTATATACATTATGTAACTGCATCATTTTGGGGGATATGATATAATAAAATTAGGCTTATCATGTGTGGACTGAGATTGTGGTTATTCTCTCCACACCCTACTATTCTGTTAACAAACTTGTGTCAGATGAAAGATCGCATAATTTAGATCAAAATCATTTTGCAGTGTTGTAAAGTCAGTGTAATGTTGTCATATCAGTATAACGATACTGAAATATTTAAAATGATACAATGTTGGTTTTGGTTAGTATCTGTACTGGCTTTGCTCTCTCGCACTCTCTTCTCACCAGCAGTGAGATGAATAGTTAATAATAATATTAAGATTTTAACACTTTTTTTTTTATAAATCAGAAAATAAGATGAGATTGCACTTATTTCGTTTTTTTTAATTTATTGCCTTTTGGACTTTGATGTACCTCACGTAAGCATTATATAGTTGTTGTTTTTTTCCTTTTTACTTCATTTGCATAATTTTAATGTTGCAGAATTTGTTCCCTACTGTATCAAAAATGGTATCGATTATCAATGTTTTTCAATGCATCGTATCGTAGTTGGAAATTCCAGTATTGTGACAACACTAACTTTAATTGCGTAAGGCCAAATTAGCACAACAGTGTAATCCCAAAAAAGCACAAATTGAAGTGGAGATTTCTGAGAGTGATGTACTGACAGTTTATTTTAGTGATGATCAGCATGGTCTTCAACAGAAACAACAACACAGGCACAAAGTGGGTTAATACATGCTTCTATGAGCATTAAACCATGGCACAAATGCTAGTAAAATGGTTGCTCAAACCTTAGTAAACCTAACATGACTTCTTTAAATACTCTCCACCTATAAATTTTGAATCTGAAAGAGAAACCCCATACAAATGCAATAAATTCAACCTTAAAAATGACCATGCCTTTTATCTCTCATTAAACACCAATAGATGGTTCACACTAGCACAAGCTGTTAGTAAATCTGACCCTTAAAATCTCCAAAAAGTTTTTATGTCATTTTTCAGAAGAAGCATAGAAAACGGTCAAATCCATTCAACGAAAAGTTCTGTCAAGTTTCTCATGTATTTTTTTGTTGCTTGTCCAATGGATTGTGGGTTGCTTTGCCTAGAGGGGATTACAGAGTGCATAAAATCAGTGTCCTTTAAATGAAGGGCAAGGTTCCTTCTCTAGTGTGAAACACTATTCTTTGTTTGGAAGCTCTATGGGCTTCATTGATTGGTTCCATACAGTGGAAACCTGACCTTTAGCAGATGTTTGAGGTCTTGCCACGACTCAGTGTGATCTCCACACTAGACAGCTTTCTCCTTGTTATGTCGACCAAGGGGTGCTTCTCTATGACAAGAGATGAAAAAAATTCAACCATTGATGTATTTAAATGAGGCAGTCATTCAGTCATCACAGGGTTCAGAGGTGGTGATCCGTAATGAACAAGACCGATGACCTGAATAAAGCCTTCATGTTCTTAGTCAAGTCTCAGGTTTGATTAGCATGTTGTCAGATCCCAGTCGTTTGTATTGACGTGTGGCATGAGAATAGAGGAAAGAAGTGTGAAGATTTTTCAGATAAGAGGGATAGTTCACCCAAAACGAAGATTTACTCATCCTCGAGTGGTTCCAAAATTGTAACCATTGACTTCTGTAATAGGAAAAACAAAAAAAATGGAAGTTAGTGGTGACAGGTTTCCAGCTATCGTCTTTTGTGTTCAGACGAAAGAAAGTCAAACATAAATGATGACAATTTCAATTTCTGGGTGAACTATCCCTTTAATAAAAGTTACTATTGCTGTACAGTGAGTACAAATTATGTTCTGAACAGTATATTGACATAATATGCTTATAATTACACTAAATGCTATACTAGATGCTAAAATTTGAAAACACCATATAATTAATTACTTTGTTTCCTTTCCCCAATCTCCGCATACAAATTCCCCTACCCCCCATTTTTGATTAGGAATTAAAACTGTCTTGAGGGTGAAAATAAGCTGTAATAATTGGGTTAAATCTGGCAATATGGGCTACAGTGTGATTAAAGGAAGCTTTTCAAATACACAAAAGCATTTGGCCCCTTAAGCCTAGCAAGAGGACCACTTCCTCTAGGCAAAGATGCTTACAACACAATAACTTAGTATTAAATCTAATTAGGCTAAATGAATGCTTCATCAAAGGGGAAATAGCGCTGCGAAAATTCACATGTGGATTTCTGATTATGTTCCCACCTTGTGATAAATGGGTGCTGGTGTTTGCCATGTCAGTTTAGCAGCCTATGCTAGCGTTTCACCGCAGTGGCAAATTTCACACATTCAGGGATACCGTGATCCAGTCCCACAAAGGGCTGCACAATATTATTGGAAATAACCGACATTGCAATATTTATTTTTCTGCAATATATATTGAGATATGAATATAATTTCACAAGATGAGTATTTGGAAATTATTTTCATTATTTTAGATCAGAGATGCTCAAAATAGGGCCCGCAGGCCAATGTTGGCTCATGGTAACCTTTGATTTGGCCCACCGTCCCATCTGAGAGGAGAGGAAGAATGGCAGGTGTTTATTTATGTAGATTTAACAGATTTTGTCATTTAACTTAATATTTTGTTTGTTTTATTGTTAAGCTACAAAACAGCTAACTGAAATTAAATGTTGTAAATGAATCAGATTTTTAGGTTTTTATGTAAATGCTGTCACTTGAGGACAATGCGCAAGACATCGGCATCTTGACTAGTGTGTACAGCATTGAACTCCATTGTGTTATAACATGAATTATTTGTTTTTATTAAAAGTAATACATTCATTATAAGGTGTAAAAAGATATAATGCATTAGGTAACATGATTAAAGTAATTTCTGCTATTTATTTTTAAACATTATCAAATAAATTAGGAAATTACCCATGGCAACTTTATTGAAATACAATTTGCTATATTTACCTTTCAACCCACAACCCTCAATCAAGTTTGGTTTTTGGCCCTGTATAAGAAAATGTTTGGGCACCCCTGTGTTAGATTCATAATTTGGATGAATTTAAGCAAATGCATCTGCAGAAAAATACAAAATTGTAAAAAAAAGAAATGTTTGCAAAATAAAATACATTTGTATCGCACAGATGAAAACAATGACAATCTAATAAACATTGTTTTATGGTTTTCAGCATTGAGGTACAGAAATTCAATAATAAAATCTAAAATAACATGTTATACTTTTCATTGTAAAAGTAATTACATATTTGCACATTGCAGTATCAATCCTGAAACGATATATTGTGCAGCCCTATAGTCTCAATTGAATCCGGTGTCATTATGACGGCAGAAGATTGACTCGCACAAATAATGACTCTTCACCTTATTCAGAGTCTTCAAGTCTGGTCATTTGTCATTAGCGTGGCAGATTACATAAAATTACGCGCCACAGGAATATCGCCATCTGGATTATTGCTTCTCTACCCGCACCGAATGAGTCATATCTGCGGATTAGGCTGTTTTCTTTTGGATTTTCTCTGTGCATGTCATGGATGAGCCGCCACATAACGGCACAAAACAGAGAGCGTGGAGATAAGGATTTGCCGTCTTTTTCCAAGCTCCCTTGCATCTCTGTTTCATAACCCCAAATTCATTTTTATTCTCAGCGCGGATCTTGTTTGCAGAGGAAAGCAGATAATCAAACAGACTTGCTTATGACGTGCCATTTGGAAGTCTGGCAGTGTGAGCAGAGAGTCAGTGTGCAGGATGTTGTGAATTTGATGTGAGCGCAGCTCCCTAAAGGCCGGCTTAATGGGATGGGAGCAGACACGGCTGCCCTGTAGAGGGATTTAGGAATGAACAGTGCGCGCTCTGTTTTTTCCTCAAGCTTGCTTCATCCCAGTACGGCTGCCGAACCACAGCAAAGCACCGGGCCTTTGTGTGCATGTGTGCACACGCAGGAAAGCGGTCTTAATGCGTTTGCATACCCGCTGTTGGAATTTTCTTTCCTGCAGGTGGTTGTTGGCAGTAGGGCACTCCATGTCAGGCATGAAGGAAAAGAAAGGAATGCTGTGCAAATACGGAATGAAAAATGGGCCCCATTGTTCCATGGGTAATAAGATGTGTTGTGTGCTGTGCTTTACTGTGAGTTTGTCCGCTGCTAGTCGCTTTGAAGAAGGGGAAAATGGGAACGTTTAGTGGGAAAAGTAGAGCCCTCAAGAAACAGAACATCTGAGAGAGGGATTTGTGCTCTTAAATATTAGACGAAACTAAATCCCTAAGGCAAATTATGTACTAAAGGAGAAACATCACTCTTTAATAGTCAGATGTTATGCAATTCATTGTGAGTCTAGGTCTAGTCCTACACTGACGGTGAATCGTGTCTCTTTAATGCAGGATAAATTCAATTACCTGAGACAAAGTAAATGACTGACGTGCTGCTATCTCTTTAAACCTCAAGATAGAGCTTTAGATAATAAAAGAATCATCCGTCTGTTCTTCATTTAGTTTTCTAGGTTTTTGTTTATGTTGTTGATTTATAGTAAAGGAATAAATAAAATAACGTCTCCTTGGTTATCTCAAGAATTTAACATCATGAAAACATACCTTAGTTGCTGACCTCAAAATCCTCACGGACTTGGATAAATTCCTCAAAAATGAGATTATTTTGGCTTGGTGATAAATTCTGTGTACTTTATTGAATAACGTTTCAAACTGTCACTTAAACGGTGCACATTCACTTGTGCCTTTAGGCTAGGGCTGGACGATATGGCAAAAGTGCAGTCTCTATTATCATTTTCCATATTGAACGATAACGATATATATTCAGATATAAGTTGTTAATGCTTCCAGATTTAAAAGAGTACCCCAACATGAAGCCAAAATTAGAGGGTCAATTAATTAACATATTTTCGGTCAATACATTTTCGGTGGCCAAACATTCAGTACATCTCTAATATCAACACGCTTTTAGATTCCCATTGTTGCACATTTTTGCTGTGTGATTGGCTTTTAGATCAATATAGAGTAAAAAAAGTATTGAGCATTGTTATTGACATAAATTTGATCTCGATTCGATATAATATCTATTATCGGCCCAGCTCCACTTTAGGCTGACTTCAATGAGGAATGTGGACATGTTTGGGCATTGTGATTTATTTCTTTGTTTTCTTTTTGAATCCAAGTTTATTTCTACAATTTATACACAGACTAATTGTAGTTCAAGTGTGAATGCAAATCTTTAAGTTCAGATTTAAAATGAATACACTAAGAAATACTAGGTTATTTAAACCCAAATTGGGTAAAATATGGACTAACCCAAACATTGGGTTCAATTTGAGCAGTTGGTTTATTCCGTTTTACTCCCAGTACTGGGTTGAAATAACCTAGCATTTTTTAGAGTCTAGCGTAAACACGAAGTGAACATGGAATACGTCAGTTTTTTTGTCCACACTAATTTAATCAAAAGAAATTACAAACAAATGTGAACATACCCTTAAACTCATTAGTGCTACTGTAATCCACAAACGCAGATAAAATCATGCTGATCCACGTCAATAGATGGCAGTACAGTGTCTGGGTGTACAAAAAACAGCTGTTGCAAATTAAAAATAAAAACAATTCATGCCATTTTAAATAATAGTTTGTTTCTGAAGTCATCCACAAACCATTTTTGGGTTCTTGTCTGGAGATGTGATCTTTTGTCTTTGGGAACAGTTATTTTCATGGGTTGCGTGTAACAGTGGGATGGAATTTCTGTAGACCCAGGCTGACATCCTGCCTTAGCGCCTCATCTGGAACTTTGTTTGCTTTTGCAATACCCAGTCCTCTGCTCACCGCCCCCCTGGGGGCCTGAAACCGGGGGCCTGGTTAGAGTATGTCAGAGTGCGGTTTCATCCGAGCGTAGGCGACATGCTGAAAAGACCCGTTGTGCTGCAGCCTTGCGCTGGAACGCAGACTGCATGCTCTGGTTAAGGGCTTGCATCCTTGAGAAAATGGCGGGAGATTTGTAGTGTAGCAGTCAGCGTTATTTTGTATTTCTCGGCTCTGCTGTCACAGACTCATATATTTAGTTTTATGTAAAGAAAGCAAAGGACATGGTAAATTATGTTGTTTTTCCTGAGGGGGGATATTTCCTGTATTTGCGTGGGACTTGGTGGTAATTTAAGGGTGCATTGGGGAGACATCCCTGAGTTCACACACAGAGGCAGGAGGTCTTGCTCCGGCCGTAGCTCAGGCTTCCCATGGGGCCCCTGTTCCACCCACACACTTCCCACCTCTTTTTTTGGCAATCCCAGCCCTCAGTGATCTTCATCTGTTTATCTTGAATGCATATATAACACTTTTTCTTACCTCCTTCTTTGCTTCTTTTATTTGAAGTTCTTCCTCCAGATGTGGCTGTGGTTTGTAATCATGCGCTGATAAAGTCTCACTTTGAATTTGGAACTGAGTTCTGTGCCATTTAAACCGGTAATGATATTTTTAAATACTGTTTAATGCTGCTGTTTTGGATTATGTGAATTTTTCCCGCCTGCAGACTTCACCTGAGCCGAAATCCACCACAGTCACTGTCACAAACTGTAATATACCAGTTTCAGCCTCAGAAGACATGCCCACAGGCCGCCCACTGTTGGTTTTCTGATTGTCTGATGCATGTGCGCATAAAACTGGAAAGCGCTTGCGAATATCACGGGCTCCTATCAAATTGCTTTACTGCTATATGCAGCTTCTAGGAATTGAGTGGGTTTCTATCAGTTCACCACGACACTAAATTTTATCCAGAAGCTTTCAAGGAGGAACTACACACTGGATTGAAAAACATTTGTGAGGTTTGTGGCTTCAAATCTTTGAAATATGCTTTCAGTAGAAAGTAATCTAGATATTTCCAAGTGGAAGAATCTATTTTAGATTTCCACTGTTTCTGATTACATGCTTTTTTCCATTTTCTTATGTTTTCTGTCATTTTGAGGAGAGGTAATGCCCTGGTATATTTAAAGCTAACAAATTGAACACATTTTCATCCAAAATAAGTTCTTTTTTGTTTGTTTTGGCATTTTGAAGCAGCTCACCAAAGTGAATTTTTGGGTAATTTCATTTTGGCTCCAACTTTAGCACAACTTTCGAGCTTCCATTGGTTTGTGACGATTCTGCAATCTGTGGGCGTGTTTTGGAACTCTGTCTTATTTATGAGTGTGATTGAATCATGTATTATACATAGAGGTCCTAAAGGAGAACATTCAAAACACCAAGTTAGCAATATGAATGCTCTGGATAGTCGAGTAGCAGGGCTGGTATATTAGGGTTATAGGGCTGTATCCTTTGATTCTTAGATGTTAAAAATAGCTTGTTATGCTGCTTGACGTTGCAAACTGATATCTTCTTGTTACATTATTCTACTTTTTATGTATAGTCATAAACACACTCGTTCATAGACAAGTAGTTTGAGCGTTTGCGGCTGTTTATTATTCCTAGATTCCTTCCATAGGCAACTGAATCGGAAGTTCTAAAACGAGTGCACTACCACATTGAAGAATAAGGTCAATACCGGGGCCTTTACATGAGGTAAAATTGGAAGGTTAAATGGTAAATTTTGCATATAAAATTTGTCATCTGCTTTTGTCTGTTGAATTTGCCACAGTATGTTGTTTGCATTAAGAAATACTTAAGTTCGGCCTTTGCTTTATACACTGTTGAGAATGGGCAGTCATATTTTATCTGCAATTTTTACCTAAATCACAATGGAAATTGAGAGTCTTTTTTTGTTGTCCTGGCAAAACGCATGAATGTTCACTTGTGGTTTTGGCCGTGTCCTCATGGAATGTGATAATGGAATGCGAGTTTCTTGGGCTGCACTCATTTGCAGCGCTTTGCTGGAAAATCCCATCTGTGAGAATCAGGCCAGGCTTGAGATAAATGCAGTGACAGAAGGCATCTTAATACCAGACAGAGCCTGGCCTGCTGCCACCTGGTCTTCTTATATTTACCCCATGCATCCGTGCGAGATGCAGCAACTGCTCAAGTAACAGTAAGATGCAAATGCTTTGACATGTCAGTCATGAAATGCGGAGCTCATAATAGGTTACATTAACTTCAGATGTTAAGGACCGTTTTGGACTGGACCCAAACATTCTTCACTGATAGAGTCATTGTTACTGACTCCAAACACCTCTTTATCAGCAGGCAGCTAAAGCCACTGTAATTACAGGTGTGTAAGTGAGTGAAAATAACACAACAAGCCTGTACAGCAATCATGTTGCAGTTTAACATAATGGGCCCTGATCAAATGCGGGAATTTAGTTCTATGACTAGGCTAGCTTTTGTTTATTAAAGAGAGAGAGAGAGAGAGAGAGAGTAGAGAGGAGAGAGGAGAGAGAAGAGAGAGAGAGGCCAAGAGGAAAAAGAGTGGAAATGAAGTTTCCATTCCGTGGTGCAGTTGTTTGCCTTCGCTGCAATTTGGCGGGAGTCCTGTGGCCAGACGTCTGTCTTCCATTAGGAGGCTAAAATACCCCACTGTGTTTCTACTCTTGGCATGGGGATGTATACATCATCTTCAACATTTTGAAATTTCTTGGCTGGTGTCTGCCTGTTTATTGAGTAACATGTCTGCGAGCAGTTGACGCAGCTTTTGCTGAGTGTTTTCAATTAAAAATTCAAATGTTGTCCTGCTTGGGGTCATAGGCTATATTTTCATGACTTAGCATTTTTGCGATTTTTACTAGTTTGCATTCTACTGTTGTTATGATGTTTATCTCTGGATATCGTCTGCATCCTGTTGCTCAGTGATAGATAAAGATGATAAACCCCGTTAACTATGTAAGAACAAACTGGCCTGCAGAAACTGAGGTTTTAGCGTAAGTGCCCCACACCTTATGTTACTTATTGACAAAATACAGTTTGAGGAGGGCTTTGCCATTGTTTTTAATAGGGTGGATTGTGAATAGCACATTTAAGTTGCTTCAAGGGGGTTTTATATCGAAAATACGATCATTATTTTTATACTATTAATATTTGGAACATCATCGGATATTACAGGGAATTTGACGTGTGTTTTTACAAAAGCTTTTACAAACTGAAAACTTTTTTTATGGGGTTTGGCTATTCATTTATACAACAACACCACTTTGGGGTGACTACAAATGCAGTTAAATGGATAGTTCATTCAAAAATATAATAATATCAGGGCTCAACAATAAGGATTGCCCGATGGCCCGGGGCCAGCGTGTGAGATGCTCGGGACAGCAGACAGGATCGTTAGTGGCCAGTGCTGCCTTGTCACTAAAGTTTAATTTGGCTGTGACTATTTGTCAATTGCGTGCAAATACAGTCTTAGAATCAAGAAACAGTTTGTGCATTTAAGCCTTTAAATGCTACCTTTTCTGTCAAGTCGTAAACACCATATTGCTTTTCGGTTCCTCTTATTGGATTGGATGTTGATTTGTATTGATTCAGTAAAGAAAATCAGCCACCTTTTGTTAAACTGCAATAAAATACCTGCATGTTTTCCATACTGCTCTTTTTGTTTGTTTGGTTCAAGCCTCAGCTGGGTCAGTTGGCATTTCTGTGTGGAGAAATGTTCTGTTTGCATGTTTTCCCCGTGTTGGCATGGGTTTCCTCCGGATGCTCCGATTTCCCCCACAAGTCAAAAGACATGCGGTACAGGTGAATTGGGTAAGCTAAATTGTCCGTAGTGTATGTGTGTGAATGAGAGTGTATGGGCGTTTCCTAGTGATGGGTTGCGGCTGGAAGGGCATATGCTGCGTAAAACATATGCATATATGGATAAGTTGGCGGTTCATTCTGCTGTGGCGACCCCTGATTAATAAAGGGACTAAGCCAAAAAGAAAATGAATGAATGAATTTACTCTTGTAATGCAGTTAATATTATTAACTCGAAGTATTAGCAAAAGCAGGCATCTAACATGCAGTAGAGTCTGCAGCTCCTTGGCTAAACAGCTGAAATTCATTTAGCTTGATTTACACAGTCGGCCCCTAAGAATCTGAGCTGCTTGTTGAGAAATATAGTGGCCTCTCGGCAGGAAATACAGACAATGCCAGTAATGATTGTGAAAAATGGAAAGCTGTTTTTTTTGTTGCCATGAGTCAAGCCCCTGCCCTGAAATTACCTAAAATAGTTTTGTTGATGTGTGTATGTGTATGTGTATGTGTGTGCACTTGTCATCCCAGTGCTCATGTTTCCCATTTTAGGGTTCACCTGCTATGCTGGACAAGCACATGGAGGTACCATAAAGTTGCCTTTAAAAAAATAAAAATTCAACTGACTGTTTCCTGTATCACATCCTGTTTTTTATAGCAACCGCAAGAACATAGTAGAAGCTCGGCACACTGCGTCAGGAAAAAGTGAGAGAAAGGAAAAGAATCAGAGAGCACATGAACTGGGTTGAGTTTGTGGAGATTTATGTGATAGCTGGAGGAATTCACATTTCTGCACACAGCTGAAAGACATTAAGGCCATGTTGAACCTGAGCCCTGTTTCAGATCCCCTCCCTGCATACACCCAGCTAAAGGTCACCCAATGTCCTATCATCAACACACACACACACACACACACACACACACACACACACACACACACA
>CAIGQW010012936.1:5278603-5298260 GCA_903798125.1 Danio choprae | reverse complement strand
ACACACACACACACACACACACACACACACACACACACACACACACACACACACACACACACACACACACACACACACACACACACTATGAATGCATGATCAAGACTAAAATCAGTCGTATGATTGTTTTGATGAATAGATTTAACATTAAAATGCAGAGCTATGTGGTTTAGCAGGAGCTTATGTGTAGGTTCTGCGTTCTCACAAAAACTCATGGTTGTAATCAACAAGACTCTTTCCACTGGAGAAATAATCTCTCATTCACATTGTGTATGTGTCTTATTGATTGCCAAACGAAGCTTTGTGGTTTTGTTGCGTCATTCATAGTGTACAATGGGTGTTATACAGTTTGCATGGCATGCTATTGAACAAATTCGCAGGTAGAAGTGAAATATAAAAGGTTTGTTTGTGGATCGTTTTGTAGATCGTTTTTCATCTACACAGGTAAAAAAATATCCGTAAATGAGCAGTTTTCCATATTTAGTGAATTGCGTTATTGGGACATTGAGTTTTCTTCCAACAACTTTTAACTTTGAAAAAGTGACTTTTATTAACATTTTTAATAGTTTAAAGTAGGGCTGCACAATATATCGTTCGAGCATTGATATTGCAATGTGTGCATCCGCAAAAGTCACATAACAAGATATGCAGTGTTGAGTTGGGATTATAGATGACCATAAACCACAGGTCAAAACACACGAGATTTGTGGAGACGCTGCAGAATTGAACCATAATAGAGTGAAAGTTTGAAAGGCCTGTGACTATGTCAGCATTTTAAGAGTTTAAACCGTTTTAGTAGTGCATAAAGAAGTTTAATAAAGATTATTTGTATTGAATTACTTATATGATGAAGACTATGCAGTGTTATTTTACATTTGATTATTCAATTTCTGTACCTGATTACTGCTAGACTCTCTTCAAAAAACCATAAAGCTCAGTTTATTTCCATTCAATACTTGCTCCGTTGTTTATTTATGACTATAGTTTGTTTATTATATGTATATAATAAATTACATAAAAAGTTATTTAAATTTCACTGCGCTACAAAAGCATCCTAATCAATCTAATGTAATGACCTTTTAAAATCATCTGGTGAGAATGTATTTATATCACAATATATATCGCAGAGAAAAAAATGTAACATTTTTCCAATATCGCGCAGCCCTAGTTTAAATTGATATATTGTCTAGGTTGGTGTTGTATTTTATAGTACAAAAACTGCCAGTACATTTTCTGTTATTTTGCAGACTTATTTCACTATATATTATTTCAAACTACTAGTGTCAATAAAAGTCACTTTGTTAAACTGTAGAGTTTAATCAAAAGTCTACAGAGCAGAGCACAAGTTCCTATAATGCAATTCACAACCGTAAATAAATGGAAAACACTTGTGAATCACAACATACTAAAACTGTTAATTAACATTTACTGTTGGAGTTCAGTTTATTTTAGAAGGCGATGTGATGTTGGTGTTGATCTTTTAGAATAGTCTTGGTGTCAGAAATCTTGCATTGTGCCAGAACTGCAGTCTAGGTGTTTAGCTCGATGAGTTTTGAAACAGCTCTGTAATTCAGTTTTAGAGATGAATTGATTGTCTATGATGTTGCACAGAGTCTGTCACAGTCTTTCCTCACTGCAGAAAACCCAATTATACTCGCACATGGAATCTCAGAATGCTTTCAGTTGCATAATGAGCATATTTATAAGGATTAAAGATGCACCAATCGACTGACCAGGGACTGGAAACGGATGATTTTCTGCGAGAACGACATGACTGGTGACCAGCCAGTCTTCTGGTCAATACTAGCCGGTTCGTTCTGTTAGCAGCGGTGCGGGCGATGACGTCATTGAGATGTTTGCACTCACACTCACAGCCGCACAGTAACAATGGCAAAATGTCATTGGCACAGAATTTCATTTGTCGTTTCTTCACAGTGTATGAAAGTGCCACTATGTTCGCAATTTGCAGCATGCTCATTATGACCGTTTACCCATTGGTGGTGGGAATCTCTAGGGACCTCAATGATTTGATGCAATTAAAGTTCAGAGGGCTGCGATCCGAATATAAATAGATTATGCATATTTTATTCTAATAAAATGTTTAACCTTTGTGCACTGTTAAAATTTACTACATTTTGTTATGTTAGGGAAGAAAACATCCACTAAATTTAACTGTTAATCAACCTAAGTCTTGATCAAAACTACTAAATGTTTTTAAAAATGACAGGATTATAACTCTTTAATTATAAGTAATTGCGGACTGGATTTTTTAAACCTTTTATCACAGTCTTGAACATGTGAAAGATTAGTAACAACACGGCCTTTGCATTTTTAGCTTTTGTGCAACATAACATTTACTGTTTGTGGCTGTTTTTTGCCCCATTGACTTCCATTATAACCACATTTTTTTATTGCAAAGCTATGACATCATATATTCATGGATTTTTGATTGTTGGTGGTTTTCCATGTTGGGAAGAGTTAAAGGTTTTACTGTTGATCATCAGTTGGCACCATTAACCCTTTAGATAGGCCAGTGCAAAAAAAAGCTTAGTTTATGGATTTTATATGGAGTTATATGGAGTATAACAGCAAATTAAAGTGTATGTATGTTTGTCTGTGAGTGTGTGAGGGTGTGACCGTGACCTTTGCGCACTTACCTTGATGTGTCTGAGAAAATCAAAATATGCACATCAGCTCTCAGAACTACATGGAGTAAACAAAAACAAAGACTGTGTCTTAATTTGGCCATGACTTTTTGGGTTTCAGCTAGCGGAATGATTTTGAAACATCCCCAACAGCACATGGGTTAAAGCTATTAAAAGCAAAGTATCTCATAATGAATATGACCCATAATGAATTCACTACAAACATATTTATTAATAAAACAAATTAAAAAAATGTGCTTGTATACTAAAATGTGCAGCATACTTGTAGCAAATGAATACAGACTTGAGCAAATGCTGAACCACTGATGAAATATCAATCAGAAAATGATCAGTTCAGTTGGAAAATATTGGTTATGTGTGAATACGCACAATATACTGACACTGAGGAGAAAAAACAGTTGAATAATGTCTTTATTTTTTTATGTGCGCTCACTTGTAGCTTAAAAATATTCTTATTAAGCTTGCCGTTTTTACTTGATGAGCAATAGAGCATTTTATTTTGCGCACTTTATTGTCTGAACAATATCAAACTGTTTTTGCGTAATTATTTGCCATTGTTGTTATTAGGTCTCTAGTGAGCCGACCTACAGAGCTCCATTATGTTTGACTACAGCATGTTCTAAAGGGATTTCTGCAGTGACATTTTCCTGTCCCGAAATCACATCAGGACACTACTGAGGCAGCGTGTGCTAATTCACAGACGTTTCTGTTGTCTGTTTTTCCGTCTGGCGTGTCGTGAGGAAAAAGAAGGCAGTGGTGTGTTACACAGAGCGCACATGTGGTACTAATGCTCAGCTAAATGCTGGTGCTGTGGACAGATGGCTTTCTTATTTCCTTCTTTTTTCTTCTTCTTCCATCATCCTTTATTATTACACAGAATCATTCCATTGATCACTGCTATATTTGAGTTATATCAAAGCAGAACAAAATACCATGGTTTTAACGATATTGGTCATTCTTCATTTCTCAGTGTGCTTTTTTGCCTGTGTTCATGCATAGCTGCTAGTTTTATGGTTAGGTAACCGATTGAATACCCAATTATGAAGGAATGCAGCTGACCTGCTTTCGCTGGTGTTGAGTAAGGACTGCGTGTCTAGTGTTTACAAGAGACCGGCCACAGCTGATAGCATTCCCAAATGACATTCCAGCATCTTGCATGTCAAAACATTGGGAATTGGGGCTGGGAGGGATGACGGTATATACCATGCAGTGGTCCAAATATGTCAGGCTGTAGAGGTTGTGGTATTCTGTTTATGCTGTGCTAGGCAGCTATATATTCGCAGCTATATTTAGGAAGTACCGCTTTGTTGTTTACACATGGTGGAGAGCAAATATTAAGTAATGTGAAAATACAGAGCAGGATGAGTCTCTATTCTATGTAACTGAACGTTAATACATAGGAATAGCATTGTTTCCATTAGCGCTTGGCTCTCAACAATAGAATAAGTATAAAATATTTTCTTTTTTAGCATTTAACATCTTTTACAGGACATTGTTTCTTTTCAGTAGGTTAAAGAAAAATAAATATCAGTTGAAATTTTATAAAAAGGAGCCATTTAGGAGCCACTCACTGACAGGTAAAAGCTGCTGCTCTCTTTCTCTTGGCTGTGAGGGATTGAGACGCACTGGCCAATCTTTGTGTACTTACATGGCTGACCAATGCAGGTGTGCAACAAGGCATGGCCTAAAGAGAAAGGAAAAGTAATGCAGCATCGCATACAATTAATGACTTCTGTGGGAAGCAAAAGACGAATCCCAGACATTGTAGAAGATGTAGAAATTTTGTCCGGACGCATTGTTTTATTAAATTTTATTTTGTATTATTTTGACAAATACAAAACAAAACTACAAACACATCATGAAATGCCTGACACATAACACAATTGCACACACAGGAATATACGTAGGACAATAGCCCTACAAGCAACACAATACTACAGGACTGGTAGAATGTTTGGTGAGACCAGAGCACAAATGAATATCCCTGAGGACATCATATCATTCCAAATATCCAAATATCACGAATAGAGATGTTCAAAACTGTCCAGATAGTGTGTTCATATGCAGATAAATGTATCCATTGTGGAGTGACTATGACATGTTAGAAGTTCCAGAGGAATAGTCTCTTTAATAATTGAGTGCTATCGTTTTATGGATGGGGGTTTATCACTGATCCACGACATTAGTTAGATTCTTCCTGGCCGTAAAAGTTAAAAAGCAAATCCCAAAATAAGGACATGTCTGGGGAAAAAGAGGACATATGGGCACCCTAAGTTAAAGGGTTGTGAATAATCATGTATTTAATACTTTTTTTTAATTTGGAAAAGCTTCTTAAAAGGTATATATACCAGAATATATTTTTTTTCCTTAAATTAGGTGGCCTTTATTGTATGCTGGAGATCGTCTGAATATAATTGGCTCCTATCATTGGAAATTTCAGAATCGTAAAGCATCATACAAGATACATTCACAACAAGAATGCCTGTCAAGATTGTCCACGGCGCCTGTAAACTTTCCCACAGAATGTTAATGTTTGTTCTGGATTTTCCATGCAATTGACCTAGCGATTGAAGGGAACCTTATCACAAGATTAACCTCAAAGCAGATGTTTTTTTTTTCCTTCCTCTATAATCCAGCCGCACACTGGCTTGAATGGACTTATTGAAATGTCCAGCTAATCAGGTAATCTGAAACAGACCCACTGCTGTGTTTTTCCTCAAGTGGAAGACCGTGATCTCACTCGGACTCCGTCTATCCCTCTTGTGCTCGTTTCCATCTTCATAAACTCAGACTCATTCGTCTTTCAAGAGCTTGCAACTACTTCATATCTACTCCAGAGCTCTCGAGTCCACATTATCATTGTTCTCACATCACCTCTTGTGATTCGCCAGGCCTCTGCTGTTGTGTTCAGCTCTCATCAGCTGTGCTGTAATACAGCCCGGTCTCTCATGGGCTCTCTGAATTATTGATCACAGGCTATAAGACTGAGCTATAGACGAATGAACTAATCCCGCTGCCCTTTGCCAAAAAAAAAAAAAAATCATCTGGCACTGTGCTCTGCATTCTGACAGATGTAGTAATGGTGGCGTTTTGTGACCTTGTATTTAGGCAAACATCTCTCCTTCTGCTAGGTCATCCTATCTTTTATAGGTGGCACACTCCATTTTATCAGCAGATGTTAAGGGAGGGAGAACATGTTAGTGCTGTTTTATGATTTCAAGTCTCATTGAAGCTCTGCAGAGAGTTTCTTATTTATTAAATTTTTTTTTTCAATCAGCAGATTCTGTTGAAATAGCTACAGTTGTGCAATATTTGAAAGCACCAGTACGCATTTGGAAACTTTCTGGAAGGATGTGGAGAGCATCAGGGGCACAATAAGGTTTTAACTGTACTATGCACTCTCAAGGTACATCAGTATATTGACTTATCGTGCAATACTTTGAGATGACCTCAATATTTTTTTTGCTGTTGCATTATATATATTTACAAATAACGTTACAGCCATTTAACAATAAGATTTACATTCTACCTCACCGATGTCAAAGATTATAACTGGACATTTACCTAATAGGACGTTTAATAGTATATATAATAGCACATTTACCTTTTTAGCACCAAGTTATTGAATCTAAATAACCTTAAGATTGCTAAGTATTTTAAAGTGTTTATGGCTATCTGCATTATTACGCTGTCATGTAATCATTATATAATAAGTGGCATAAATTGATCTCAAAATGACAACAATATCCAACATAGGCTTATTCTGAAAACGTAGCCCTATATACATTTCTGGAGACCGCAAATTACAGTGCATCCGGAAAGTATTCATATCGTTTCACTTTTTCCACATTTTTTTATGTTACAACCTTATTCCTTATAATTCCTTACTCCTTTGCTCAATACTTTGTTGCATCACACTTTACGGTTTCTGCGAGCTTCACGGTTCAAATATATGTTGCAATAGTTTGAAGGTTAGAAATGTAATTAAATTAATATGTAAAAGCAAATAATTACCTACTAGGTTTGTTGGAATGTAGTCTAATTTAATACAGAGAAAAACAGACCTATACGATATGGATCTATAGATTATCTCTTGTACTGTATTTAAGGAATTCTGAGTTTGTTTTGTAAAATGAATGTTGTTGGAATTAAATCTTCATTTTAAGTATTTGTATACCAGATCTTGACATCTACATGTGCTTGAGCCACGGAAAAGCAAAGAATCTTTTGTTATGCCAGACAGTGATTTAATGAACTGTTTATGCCTTTCTTGATGCAAATGGCTCGCTGCATTGATAGTCTCGTGTAATCAAAACGCATCTTGATCATCTGTGTTTGGGCAAATTCCACCCATACAAGCAGCACTCTGGCTATTATATTTATCTGCTCTCTGAGTAAAGGCTTATGTGAATAAATCAACATCATTAGTCTGGCTGCTTTGTTTGCTTGCTCACAGGGGCTGTGCGTGATGATCAGTCAATACTATGCTGGAGTTGGCATGCTAGCTGCAAACCCACATAACCTACAAATTACAAAAGCCTTGCGGGAGGGATGGCGACTGGAGCGGGCATGTTTATCCCTGCCTATTGGAAAAATCGCCTTGTACAACAGCTAGTTTGTTGTGGCAAATGAAATTAGTATTAGCATTAATATAGGCTTGCCATTATATTCAACGCAGTTTAGCAAATTGTTTTCAAGTGATGCAAATACCTTTCAACTAGTGATAGACTGACTTATTGAGAGATTCAATTGATTCACTGTTAGAGTTTTGGTATTAAATTTTGAATCAAAAATCAAATATGTTACCAGTCCTGCATTTTTTAATGATAAATGTATTTTTATCCCCATTGCATTAATTTCCAAGCTTTCTAATTATTGGTTTTAATTGGAAAAAAAACACACTGCACGCCATCCCTTCCCATGCCTGCCCACAGGTCCTGTTTACCAACAAGGTGACATTGCCAAATAGTGGCCTGGCATTTGTAATAGAGCGTTTTGAGCTGTTTTCATTGATATGTGTAAATGCTAAGGCTGGGCCAATAAATCAATGCATTTTAGAATCGAGAAAGGATTCTGCATCAATTCAGAAATTGTCTGAATGCATTGCGATTCTCTCTTGAATCGAATTTGCTCTGAATCGAGCTTAGTTTTTAAGATAGTGAAACAGCATAGCCAGGGTGATGTGAATGACATTACACAGTACACTGTTCCCTTTGAAGATTTACCCGACGTGTCCTCGGGAGTTTGTTTTCCATATCAAACTTGCGAAGTCTGAACTTACAAGAAAAGGATGCAAGACTTTGTGCACTTAATATTGAGAAAAAGCCCCAATCAGATAGGGCAATGTCTGCAGCCATGCCTCCGTTTTCCCGCATCCACACTAACACTTAGCAGCAGCGTTATAAAACGAAAACGGCATCTTACGCATTTTCAAAACGCTCCGTTTTTGGGGCTCGAAAACTCCAGGGTAGTGTGGACAGAAGGCATAACTGTAGCAAAACTTATGGATTTAAAAACTAAAACGTATTAGTGTAAACGGCCTAAGAGTGTACGATTAAAAACTAGCATCTGCTGTTAAAAACTAAGCTCAGAGTCAATTCCAAAGAGAATCATCCAAAAATCATTCAAAATGCAACAATCTAAAAATCGATCCATGAATCACACATCATCGATTTATCGTCCCAGTTCTAGTAAATGTTGACTGTCTTAAAAACGTTTTTTGTGTAGACGTTAAACTTTTTCAAAGTGCGAGGGAAAAAGTTTGTTGTTGGCTATATTGTTGTTGGCTAACCGTAGCCTACTTTTGAAGTTTAAATTTTCACAGCTAATAAAACATATCCAGATTGCTATAATCCAATTTATCTTTACTGTTGCTTTTTCACTGCTGTCGTTTTAGTGCGTTTAAATGTCACATATCTAAATGCCACTCTTAGCGGCATGAGCTGTGTTGAGATGTTCTCTAAAAGTAAACAACTGTACATTGTAATTTTAACACAACTAAAACATAAAACGTGCTTCACCATGAGTATGTTGGGGCATTTTTATGACAGAACTTTTTTTTGTTTAATTCCACAAAGCCATAGTGTGCTCCATTTGGGATTTTAGCTTTCAGAAGGGTGCTTACGAACAACCAATTTGTGCCTGATATGCAGCATTGATGCTCACTTCTGCCATGCCCCCATTAAGGCAAGTTTTGAGCAGTCAAAGCGGTGTTCCTTCATGGAGCTTTGATTCCATTTGGCATTTGGATTTGAGTATTGCATCAGGGAAGGCTGGATTACGTTCTTGTGCTACGTGGTCAAACCATGTTACTGCAGACCCTTTCGTTAGGTCATATGAGCTCAAAAGACACTACAAAGGCAAAGATATTTGTTAATTTTTTTTATTGAGGCGGTTGATAATGTCAACAAATACCTTTGTTTTAACCATTTACCACTAGCTCCAGTGTAAAAATATCTACAGTAAGTCCTTGCTACAGAAGTCCTGATTCCATTATTATCTGTCCTACAGGCACATCTAGGTCTGTTTTACCCTGGTGTGTGTGCTGGGCCTCATGTAATGTGATGCTAATGGCTGCTGGGTAACAAGAGTGATGTCAGCTGTCATTCACAGTCTGCATGGGATCCTTCGCCTTTCAATTCAGCCTGATGAGCTGGAGGATGAACATAAAGCCATTTGCAATAATGAGATGAACCTTGGAGCCAGTGCACTGTCCATTATTTATGAACGCCTTCATCTCGAACAGAACCACTGGCCCTGATCAGTGCGCTTGACTGCTTTCTGACATCACATGTGACTAACTTTTAAAAGCACAAGGCCATTTGTTCACACTACTTTTATGTTTCCATCTTTCTTGAACTGCCATATCTTGGCTCTGGGTTAACGCCTCCGCTGCTGTGTTATAGCAACTCTACACCCGTCTCCATGTGGAGACTTGAGCTCTTGGCATTCAGTGTAATTAACACGACCTGTATGGCAACCCAGGAAACGGCTTGTGCTTTACTCAAGGCGAAGTTGTTCAAGTTTGGGTTTCACAGCCATAACACAGGAATCTGTTTTCCCAGGCTAGGAAGAGGGGGAGGAGGTGGAGGTGGAGGTGTAGGGTAGTCTCACTTTATTCCCTTCAGTGAGGTGCTCCTTTCATGTGTGTGTGTGTGTGCACAGGCATGGTGAGACAGCAGTGTGGCAGCCAGGGGGCTGGGTGTGGAAAACAGGCCAGCCACTCCCTCCACTTGTACCAGCCTGTTCCATAATGAAGCAGTGCTGTCAGGGGATCATCTTTCTTCAGCCCTGGTTTGAAAGCCAAACATTGGAAGGCGCCTGAAAAATGTGCCGGGCGCTTAAAGAAACACTAACCTAATACACTCCTTCAGCGAGCACATGTGTAATGAGAAACAGAGGGCCTCTTTGTTCATGCACCATGTGGAAAATCGTTCCCTTTCCACCCCCCTCTATGGTGTAAATTTTTTTGTGCTGTTATTTTTCTGTAACTCAAACAGCAGAGCATGGCAGAAGCGATGACAATGTCATGAGCTCAGTTTCTAGAATACGCATGACAATGTATGCTTCATAAGTCACATTGGACAAATGCGTTAATATATTTAGACTTTATAAAGGTCCAAGTGGAAGTGTAGTTCTTGCATTTATTAGCAATGCAACACATTTTCGGATGCCAAAAATTATCGACAGTAAATGGCATTTATGGTTTTCAGCCAAAAGAGAAAAATTGCACTGCTCCGTTGTGTTCAGTGTGCTTGTTTCACTCTCTCTCCAGCTGTAGTTACTGTGCAGTGTGATTACGGAAAGCGGAAAGTACTGCACTATTATACCCATTCATTGTGGCATTTGTGTTCCTGTGTTGACCAAAGTGCAATAGCAGCACATACACACGCAATGGTCAAAGTTCAAAATAGCTTAATATTCCGCTCCTGTGGATATTCTGTTCATGAACCCGTATACTCATCTGCACAAGCTCGCTGGAAAAGCAAAGTATGATCAAATAACGCAATGGCAGGACATTTCTATATACAGTGGTCCCTTGCTATAACGCGGTTCACCTTTCGCGGCCTCTGCGTTTCGTGGATTTTTTTTTTGTGTAATTTGACATGCTTTTTTTTTTTTTTTTTTTTTTTACAGCGCATTGTTTTCTGCGTCCTGTATGGCTGTAGACCATTGTTAATCAATCTCCTCTGTGTCTCCTGTACAGTACAGAATGCATTCAGCTTGCAAATTAACATAAATCTTCGATTGCTAGCTGTGTTAGTTTCAACAAGGAAGTTAAAAGGGTTGTAACTGTCCGCAGCAAGACCATCGTAAAGGGAGTCGCACTCCGGATGCGACACGCCAGGCATTTTAGAATTGTAAACATTGATTTCTATCAGGGTACGCACATCGGCGCTGCAAGTCGGCGGCTGTCCACAGCGCCCAGCTACGACTCAGGATACTGTTCATAATTCTGCCACGCCACAGAGCGCCATCTGAATAGTTTATTTTCAAATAACATGTGAATGTGCGCGTCCGGTGTGTTACTATTTCGCAAGATTTGACTATTGCAGGTTATTTTTAGAACGTAACTACCGCGAATAACGAGGGACCACTGTACTTTATTTGTTCCTGCTGCTTGCGATAGTGCTACTGTGCTGCCATGGCAACACTGTTAAAACAAAACCTCTCAATTCATTCACTATTACTTGGTTAAATTTAAAGGTTAAGTTTATTATTTAATAAAACAATAAATAATGCATTTAGTATTTGGATTTTGGCCAAAGTGCATCCATAGTTATCAGTTAAGAATTTTAGTTTCGGTGCATCCCTAGTATTTCTGCATTTGATTCTTATGAATTCCATGTATCTGCTTTTTCCTGATTGTACAGTAGAAGCTTTTCAAAGACTTTCAGTGGGCGATGTTTGGGAATTCTTGTCCAGAGAGTCGCTGTTTTGCTCTCACACATGACTGGACAGGCCGAACTTGCTCAGGGCTATGCAGAAGAGACGTCTGTTCATAAAAGAAAGTGGATCTGTAGTAAAAACACTGGCATGTGTGTGCTTTAGGGGTCAAGGTTTTTAAATAAAGGTGATGGCAGCTTTGGTTCAGTTGTAAGTGTGGTCATCGTAAATGGGCACCACTTAACCCAATGCCAAGCCATGATTAATAACCTGCCTGGTACTGTCGTAAATCACACCCCAGAACCAACCTACTTGCAGTTTTCTGTCATACATTGGAATAAAAATGATGTAGCTTATTATTATTTATTTTTTTAATTGAAAGTGAAATGTTGGTAAATCAGAACATACTTCATATGCGAATACAACTGTTGTCCGTAGCAGGATTTTTGGTTTAATTATAATAATATGATTTTGTTTTTGTATATAGAAAAACGTTAAATCATCAGCTTGTCTTTGACGTCGCTGACAGTCAGATTAATATGGAATAGATTTATTGTTTAAATGTCATGTCACACCTGGTTTGGGCACATTGTTACCGTTCCACATGTGTTTTGCACATATACTCCAGATGGATCTTAGAAATATGGCATTTTAGTTTTCAGGCTTTCACTGCTGGTGGTTTATTGAAGTGTTTTCAGATGATTGAATCCTAATTCTGAATGCAGCAAGTTCTGAAGTAATGTACAGTAGTGTATTAGCCAATAGCTTCTGCGGAGTGTGTGTCCTGCTGCAGCACTGCTAAATAGTGATTAGTAAATAATGGTGATCACACAAGTCTCGCCTAGATAACAGCAGTCATTTCCTCTTAGTAAACACTCTCTCTCCAGGTCTTTTCAGTCCATCGAGGGCTGATTATTTCTGTATGTCAACAACCTGATGTTGTTGTGTCTATTACGCAATACTTCACCAGCAACACTGCCCTGCTGTCAGATCTACACCCTTACGGCACAACTGTTTTGTGATTTGATTGAGTTGTGGGTTTGTAGTATGAATTTTACACTGCGAAACCGGAAGACCTGCTGCCATAAAATGCTAGGTACGTACATATACACGTACATAACTTATATTTTCTTTGCTGATTACATGCAGTAGCTTAAAGCACAAGTAGTGACTGATCCCTTAATCAGTTTCTTTTAGGAGTTGGATGTTTTTAATGAATCAGTCAAGAAGATTTGCTAAGAGTCTGAATCAAACTTACAAATTGTCTGTCTGAATCAGTCGGAGTAATTAAGTTAACAAATGACTCGCTTATATATAAACACCAAACCATTCATTTCTGTAATCTCTGGGTCATCATTAGTTGAGACATTAAAAATGTATATATTTATTTGAGTTTAAGGAATTAAAATGGAAGTGTTTGTTTTAGAAACATTATATAATATCATCTGCAGAATATCAGTATATTACAGAAAGGTTTTTTCAGTATAGTCAATAAAGTGAAAGTTCCATTATTATTAAATGCAATGAAATAATGAAATTATTTATAAACATAAATACTCGTTGTGTATATATAGACACATTTAAGAAAAGGTTAGCTAAAATATATACTTATTTACATAACTTTTGTGAAAAAAAAGTCAAAATATGGGTAAAATAATGATCTTCTGCCATTCAGTGAAACAGATATATTTATGCAAAACTGAAAATCATAGTAGTCCTATAAATTTGAATAATCTTTTAATAAATGATGAGGTATATAAACAACTGTTATGTAATAACATTTTAGTGTGTTTGTAGATCATGATGAAAAAGTCATTGTTATGCTCAGAAAAAATATTCAACTGCACACAAATTAAAGTACGGTAAAAAAAAAAAAAACTCCATTTAAAGCTGTGTTACACATTAATGTTTTAATGTTTGATTTCCCTACTTTTACTCCATTTGAACAATTAGACCAACTCGATCAATTACAATAAAAAAAAATAACATCTCGAAATGTGTTAGACTTTGCTCTTGTGTTGTTTCTCTTTGCATTGTAGTAATTGGACTCATTCCTTTCCCTGCCATTCCAATTCCGATTGGAACTTGTGCATTAAAAGCAAAACAATTCATAAAATGCTAAGGAAACAGTATCTGGTTTCCAGTCTGCCTCTGACAGGTTCTTCTTGAAGAGCCGTCTAAATGGGAGTATGGGAAAGGCCCATGAATAATGTAATCCAGCACAGCTGAGTCCTGCCCGTGCCGTGCTCAAACTTGCTTGACTGGATTCCAGTGAATTATTTGTATGTTGCGTCCTTATGCATAATGCACATGCTTTTGCACTGATAGTTCTGAACAAAGAAGCGGTATGTTAGAAAAGAGCAGCGTGACTAATGAATTTTTATCTTTAAGCATGTAGTTTTCTTTGATATTTCAAATGATCCTTTAATGATGCTTTTCTGATTTTTCCTTAAAAAAACACTGTTGCCTTGTTGAGAACATGTAATTGGATGAGCCTGTGTGGCCTGTTAGTTCACATTTGGCTCTTATCAGCCGGTCAGAATAATCGCCACCTTCCTGTGTAGGGAGCGCTAACTAACTCACTCCCTTTGATCCAGAGGAAGTCGACTATGCATTACATGCAGTGCGCAACCGGTTTTGAAGGGGCAGTTTTACATTCAAAATAAGCTTTTTGGTTTGCGGTGAGACCAAAACAAAAGCATGTTGCTGGAAGAGGACAGTATTTTCCCATGTTACGTTAAGAGTGCCCTAGATTTCAGCAACATCTCATCTGAATACACAGATAGTTATTTTTAGAACACTTTGTTCATGGAATAAAGGGACGTATCAAGCAAATGGACGGCGTCCTTGTCAAGCTGTTTTGTTTTGTTGACAGATGAGGTAAATAATGCAATATTTAAACAAAGGAGCTGCACTCTGCCCATAGTCGCAAGTTATTTATTTATTTATTTTACATATGCCATTGCTGATGCTTTATGAATTTGCTGACATCTCATTGAAAATGAAACATTGTTTTGTATTATTTATTTTATTATTATGCACACTGATGATGACATATACATATGGCCATCTGCACATCACATCAACCATAAAAGGCTAATGTTGTGTCTTATACTGGTGGCCAAATGTGTGCAATATCCCATACTTGTTTCACCACATATATCGTTGGTGCAATTAAGGCACTTTATTTATTTGATTCAGTCACGTGACTTTTCTACTCATTCATCACAAGACCATGAACAAGGCAAATTAATGGCAGTAAATACAAAACTACAAGTGGAGATACCAAGAAAAAAAAAGTAATTTTTTAAACACATTTCAAGGCTTCTCATACACCCGCCGCAATGCGACACCAGTTTCAGTTTCACTTTGTTTAAATAGTAAATGTATTTGCGCCAGTTTGTGCGCCCATGTGTGTGCTGATCTGAAAAGGTTGTGTTAAGGCGCATTGGTGACAGGCAACTGAAATGGACTGCTCGTTTAAATTCAGTGGTGCCGTTTATTTTTGGTATTTAAAGAGCAAGTTAATGAAGTACGCCTCTATGATATATAGTCCACAATGCTTATTACACAAAGGGATACGCAGCAGCACACAAACATCTTTAAATATGAAAAATGTAAAAGATTATTGTTGTCTATATAAATATAAAAGTGTCTGCATTTAATGGTTAGTTAGCATGTGTCAAATAAGCCCACCTATCTATTTGCAGTAGTGATGAATGAAATTAGCTCGCAAAGTCTGCTATGTAAATAGAGACCGCATAACCACAACTGGCTCTTAAAAAAAGGAATAGGAGACTCTGATTGGTTGAATGCAAGATAAATACTGTTTTCCTGTCTTTGAAATAACAGAAATGTATTCAGACATCTATCGTCTAATCTATCGTTAGACTATGTGCTAAGATTGTTAAAATAGAAACCCAGGTGTCCTACACAGACATGATATAATGCTACAACATATGATTAAATTTATCTTTCTCATGTTAATCAGAGGTTTAGTCCTACACTGTTATAAATGGCAAACCTTTTTTTTAATTTGCTCAGTTATACTCTGCTTATTCTGCTTATTTTTTAAACTTTAGTTTTAATTCTATTCTGTCTTGTGGGTTTTGGAGTTCTGGGATGATTGGTGTATATTTCACACCGTGCCTAAATATTCATTGTACATGTTTGGGTTCTGCTTTAGATTATGCAAGACTTGCATGAAAACAGACTCGTGGAGCAGTAACAAATCAAGGCTTACATCAGTGGAATCAAGGGAATCAGTGAGATGTTCTAATAGCAGAAGCTCTTTTTGCACCCCAGTTTGAGCTTCAAAGCTACAGAATCAAGGGTGTTTCTTTCAGAGATCTTTCCCAGGGGTTTACTAGCTTTAACAACAGAAATTCAAGGCTCTCTCTCTCTCTCTCTCTCTTTCTCTCTCTCTCTCTCTCTCTCTCTCTCTCTCTCTCTCTCTCTCTCTGAGTTTCTGAAATGGGCTGACACGTCTGACCTTGATGCTAAATGGATGCTTCTTGAAACTGTCGCAAAGCATTTCTTCAGTTTATGTGCCAGACATGTCATCCAGAAATGCTTTTACCACAATTTTTTATAAATCCACTGCAATGTTGGTGGAAAAAACATTATCAGAGATCCTTTTTATTACTTTTTTTTCCTGCTTTGATTTGGGCAGAATCACTACATCTATTATTTTTCTGATGACCTTCGTGTCCTTCGGTATCTTAAATGAGATTCAGACTTTCTCATTGGTTGAAAAGCATCATTCAAGCTGAAGTTTCTGTGTGCCTTTTTTAATTAATGCTTTTCTTGCCTTCAAGGAGGATTTAGTTTTTTGCAAACCCTCTGATTCCTTTGTCGCAGTGGTCTTCTGTGCCATTATGCGCTCCGATTTAAGAGCTCTCCAGAAGCGAAGTGCCATGAGGCTAGGCTAAGCAGTGCAAGCAAATACTCCTGAGTACCGTGTTCTCATCGATTTTTATTATCAGGATGAATAGTGTGCTGCGGCCCTCATTACAAGACAAGCCAAATGCACTCATCTTCTTCTGTGTCATTAAAGATGAATCTGTAATTTCTCAGCCATGGCCTACTGACTCTTCTGTCACTGCAGACGTATGCTACCTCGGAATGAAATGGATTATGTTAATAAAATGCTTTTGCGATATCTTTAGCTCCTCCAGTGCTCTTCATCATTGTCCAAATGCACTGGAGTGTTTTGTCTTCAAGTTCGGCGGTGACGTCAACAGTGTAAATTCAACCCTGTACAGTAATGATTTTTGAAGATGCTCTGATGGTCCGATTGATGGATGGCAAGATCAATTTTGAGGACTTAGATTGATGATATAAAAGCAGAAATGCATTAGGATCCACTTTTTCTGAGCTTTTGTCAAAGTCGAGGGGTTACTCTTGCAAACCTTGGTTTTCCTCCCCATCATGGTCATCAGAGTTGTATTATTCTCTTATGTGTTAAAAAATTCAAACTAGGGATGCACAATATATTGTTTCAGCATCGTTATCGCAATGTGTGAATCTGCAATAATTAGATCGCAGGATCAGGATGTCAAATTGGCATTATAGTTAGACAGTTCAGAAGGTGATGTTTTGGGGTCATCGTAAAGTTTAATCGTAAACTGTGACTGTGTAAGATTTAAGCAAACGTAAACCAAGAGGTTATAAAGGTATATAAACCAAAATTGATTGTATTTAATTATTTATACAATGAAAACTCTATACTGTACCGTGTTGTTTTATATGTATTATTATTTCACCTCTGTACCTCAATACTGTTAGATTCCTCAGAAAACCATAAAATTAATCTGTTTCTGTTCAATTGTATTGTATTTATGCAGGTACTCCTCTACAAAATAATCCCAATCAATGTAAATTGATGAACTAATTCCAAACAGAGTTATAATTCATCTTGTGAAATTATATTCATACCCCAATATATATCGCAGACAAACTAAATATCGCAATGTCAGCTTTTGTCCAATATTGTGCAGCCCTAATTCAAACTCTGCTTTATGAAATGGTTAGTTTCTTTTATCATTACTAAGAATGTCTGAGAACACAAAAGTGTTTACATTTTTATATAAATATGCATGTTTTCAATTGAACAGCTCATAAAAATGGGTTTTTAGTGTCTTACAGTAAATCCAGCTCTACAAGTGCTGAGTTTGAGTCATTTATTTTATGTATTTTGAAATACAACATGCATCAAACTAGTGTTGTCACAATACTGGAATTCGGTACCAATTGATACTGAAATTTTAAAAACGTCCATTTCCCGCTAACATTTGAGCGATGTTGAGCGCGTTCTTAAACATTTGCCATTGTGTTCACGTGCTCAACAGAAATGACTGTGATTGGCTGTGAAGGTCATCAGTTCACCGCACGTGAACACAATGGCAAATCAGCGCTGTTTAAGAACGCGCTCAACAGCGCTCAAATGTTAGCGGGAAATGGACGTTTTTAAAATTATAGTACCGACTGGTATCAAATTCCAGTATCGTGACAACACTACATCAAACAAAAGTTTACAATCAGAATTGTTTCATCAATGAAATTTTGACCAAATATTTAATTTGATTAAAATTCAAAATCATAATGTGAGGGTCAAAGTCCAGTGTTGTTTTTAAGCCCACAGACTTTCATTGTCAAAATCTGTTAAAACCTCCAAAATATCTTTGTATGTCCCCTAAAAGAAATGGTATGAATTATTAATAAATGACAACAAAATCTTAATTCTCAACAGTCAGCATATTACCCTGAAATAACCAGTAATCAGTGTTGTTCCATTACTTACCGTAAAAAATGTTTTTTCAAATTCATGACGACAAAATATTTGTTACTTTTTTAACAAGTTAATCAAGTTTCAGTATATATTTTATTATATGGTGTTTTTGTCCAGCTTCTAAATGATCTAAATGATTTTGTTGTCACCTGTGTGTTAGGGAAATATCTATTGTCGAATCTTCCATCACTATAATACTAAACTCTCCAAGCTATACTCTCGGCTGTATTGTTTATCAGCGGTTGCTTGTTAATGGCTGATATCGGAGAGCAGTACGTGTAGAGGCAAATGGATTAGTTTCATGCAGGATGTGGTGTCATTATAAGTGTAATAAGACCTGTGTTTTAAAGCCCATTGGCTGCGGCTGGCTGAACTGCACTCGTTTAAATGCAACATTGATGTACTGCACATCAATCTGCCTACTGGCGGTCTCACCAGCACCATGCAGGAAACGCTCAGACACAATGGATCTTCATAGCAGCCAAAAAAACAACTACATTCAATGTGCCTATTTCACAATTCGGTCGATCTCTTCTTGTAGATCACAGTCACATGACATTATTTTTCACATAATCAAGAATGACAACAAAATGTTTCCCGTTGACCAAGTAACCACATCATGGCGAGACACACTTGTCATTTGTATGCACCACATGTTCGCTAGCAACCCGCATCCCAGTGTTGTTGCCATGCACACAACATGCTAACCTGCTCAGCAAGCTCGGAAACGGTCAACGTTCAGACTGCGGTCATAATTGAAGCAACAAATGAATGACCTTCGCCAGCACAGCGCTGTCATTATTGCATTAATTGTTTGTTAAATGATGGCTGTATTGGGACCAAAGGCAACGCGGTGTGGTCTTGCTCTTTTATTTGGCTGTAATGGCACTCGCAGCTGCAGTCAACGTTGGGAACACAGATGTGTGTGTGTGTGTGAGAGAGAGAGAGAGAGAGACAGAGTTAATTGGTGTGTCTCATCGCCAGGCAAGAGGAGCAGTGCCTTTTGGGAATGACACGGCTCCAGAGGTGCAGTGAAAAAGTATTTAATTGGCTTCGGCAGAAATTCTTCTGTCTTTTTATTTCTCTCTCTCTCTCTCTGATACACACATTGACTGCATCGACAAACCCTATTAAATTTTTTGCTCATTAATTTTCCACATAGCCTGTAATAGTAGTCCAAAAACAGCAAATGTGACTTTTTAATGAACTGTCCATCCTGGAGAGTGGCATTATATTGGCGGATGATTATTGACATGCTATATATATATACACACACACACACACACACACACACACACACACACACACACACACA
>CAIGQW010012936.1:5262089-5278593 GCA_903798125.1 Danio choprae | reverse complement strand
CACACACACACACACACACACACACACACACACACACACACACACACTGCAGTTAAACATATATTTTGTACACACAGACTTTGAAGGCACAATTACATTCTACAGCTGAAATTACACCACCAAAAATTCAGTATATTATGATATTTGCTTAGGTTGGCTGCATTTGGCTTGAACCGATTCTGTGTTTATGCCATGGCATTATTGCTGTGAATAATGGATGGCTACCTGGAATCGTCCTTGCATTTGTAATTATGCAACCGGTGGCAGCACTATCAACATGAATTCTGTGTAATAGCATAAAAGCTATACATTAATATAAAACATATAAGAAGTAACTAGGCCTGTCACAATAATCAATATATCAACTCATCGCACAACACATAGACATGACCTCAATCCTTTTTGGCAATATATATCGCCCATACATAAAAACCTATTCTAGCAAGATTTTTGCTGATTCATTTTGCATTCATTCATTTTCTTCTCTGCTTAGTCCCGTCATTCATTAGGGGTCACCACATGTATCACCAACTTATCCAGCATATGTTTTACACTGCGGATGCCCTTCCAGCTGCAACCCAGTACTGGGAAACATCCATACTCCCTCATTCACACACATACACTACGGCCAATTTAGTTTATTCAATTCACCTATACCGCATGTCTTTGGACTGTGGGGAAAACCGGAGCACCCGGAGGAAACATGCAAACTCCACACAGAAATGCCAACTGACCCAGCCGGGACTCGAACTAGCGACCTTCTTGCTGTGAGGCGACAGTGCTAACCACTGAGCCACCGTGTCGGCCCTATTTGATAATTATAATAAATAATAAATTATAGTGGATTACTCTTAAAATAGCTCCTATTCTTAAAAAAATGTTTATTTAGTCTTGTTTGTCGGGTATAATGGGAGCAGCTTGTTTACAGCTACGAACGCCAGGATTGTAGTATCGCCATGACAACCATCAGAAAATCTGGGCGCTTGAAGTGACTCTTTTATTCTTTACAAATCATGTTCATTTCTCAAACGCAATCCTGATGTTTCTGGAGCTTGTGCTGTATGATATTCTTGTCATATTTTCTAAATGTGACCCTGGACCACAAAACCAGTAATAATAATGTATGCATGATTTATGTATCTGGAAGTTGGCCGAGATTATTATTTGAAAATCTGCAATTTGAGGATTCCAAAAAATCTGTCCAACTGATCGAATATTTGTTTTGATATATTTACTGTAGTAAATGTACGAACTGTCTTAAAGGATCATGATCTTCACTTAATATTCTAATGAATTTTAAGACTAGATTTGATCAAGTGATTTTAAGCAGAGGTCGTATTGGACATGCAGGAATAACTCATGCATTTTTGCAGTAAAACACATTCTGCTGGACTGTCCTGCTTTTAATGATCGCAGAAGGCTTTTTTATGAAATGAACTTTCTTAAGGACATTTTTAACAAAGTGTCACCTGAATTTTTTAAAAATAATTTTTATCATTAATATTTAGCACAAACAATCTTATTTAATTTATGCATTCATTTGTTTGTTGTTTTTAATTGTATATTTATTAATGAAATGTTCTTGCCATGAAAATAGCCTTTGTTGCTGACATGGCATTAAATATAAATGTAGGGGTGTGAACCTACACTGGTTTCACTGTTCGGTTCGGTTACAATTCGATATCACGGCGCATTGACAATGCTTTCTATAAACAATTTGATAGCACGTTAGCAACACAATAATTCTTGTATTAAAATGTATAATTTATAAATATATTTATATATCATTTGTAATACAATTTTGTCCTTTAATACAAGCAGTCAGGTATATGTACTGTACCTTTAATTTGACCTGCTCAAAGAAACCACTCTTTTTGAATGTATCAAACAAAACTAAAGTACATGCACAAATAAACAAATGTAAATATTATCCCGATTGCTTTTTGAGCGTTGTTAAGCAAGTTCTTAAACACCTATGATTGGTCAGACGCTGAACAGAACAGGCTTCGATTGGCTCTAACGGTCAGCGTGGCTCTGGCACTGTTCAGCAAACAGTGACACGGACACTGATGTTAAACAGCCACGCCGATCAGCTGATCCATTATAAACGGCATAATAGTCTGGATCCACAAGTAACGTTGTAACAGCCGAGAGAGGAGACAAAACGTTACCTCACGAACACACCAGCAGGTCAAAGGGGCCACAGAGAGTGAGAGAGAGTTTACAGCTTTCATTTTCTCCATAGCTGGGTTCTGATGTACTTGCCTGTCAGTGAATGACTGTCCAAACAACTCAATTGTGCACAGTTACCTGCTTTTTTAAGTAATTGGAGTGTTTTAATTACTCGCAGTCTCCTCCCTCGCCATAGTAAGCTACTGCAATATAACGCATATGTGTTAAATGACGTCAGTACATAATAACCGGTTATAATTATTACTGAACCGATACCGAATTGTTTACATCTGCATCGCGGTGCATAGAAAAAACAATTAATTTTGACACGTCTGTAAAAATTCATCCTAATATTGTGATTAAATAATTTTTTTTATTTGTAGATTTTTTTTGTAATTGAGTGAAAAGTACATTAATGCTCGAAATGGCAGAGATAGTGAAAGTTTTTATTTTAAACATTTGTAATGAACAAGAGAAGACAAAATTGTAAAAACGAATAAATAACAGAATAATGATAAATAAATAATGTATCTTAATAATAATAATAATAATAATAATAATAATAATAATAATAATGCAAAAAAAAACTAAATAATGAATAAATAACAAAAAACAATAATATTAAAAGCATAAAAAGTAATAAGAAGAATTCTAAGGATTTTCACCATAAAAGACAAATCGATAATATTAACTTATGCAATGTATTTTAGATTATTGCCAAAAATATAGCCGTAGAACCTAAGTTTTATGGTCCAGGCTCACAAATGTCCTGTTATGAAGCTGTTTTCTCTCATCAGAGGAACATAGCCTGATTGCATAATTTGTTGTAATCTCTGATTTATCTCAAGACTGTTTATGTAAGCCGAATGTCTGTTCTTAAAAAAAATCTTTTCGTGTTGCCTGCTGGTGTTTAGTGCTTTTAACATCAATATTTCTCAATCCTGTTAGCCTGTTGTAATGTGGCTGTCCATTTGACACGTTTCTGCAATCATATTCATCCAGCGTCTTGCAGAAGCCGTGGCAATAAAACGACTAATGATATGTGCAATTAGAGGTCGTAATGTGAGATGTGTGTCAAAATCCCTTTTGATATGTTCTCAATATTATGATAGGCCACTTTAATTCGGTTTTAGTGTCAGTTTGACTGTCAGGCCTGTAATGGAAACAGACCGCGTTTCTGTTTTGTTGCAGCAATAGACCTCCCTGATGTAAACACACGCACATGGTAAAACACGTGCATGCTGATTGTTGGAATTGTTTTTAATATCTCTGCTGAGCCGGCGGTCTAAGAGCAGTACAAACAGACTGTGTGTGTATGTGTGTGCGCGCGCGTGTGTGTAGGTGTCCTTCCCTGTTATGCGCTCTCCTTTGACCACCCACAGACCGGCCCACACACACCATTTCAACAACACTCCAGACGTCCCAACCAACCTGATCAATGTGACAGTAATCTTTAGCTACATTGTAATAATTTGAACTATAAATAACGCTAATCTTAACCGAACTGATTTGGCCATAAATACTTTTTCTTTGCTGTTGAGATGACATTGAATCATGAATAAACTACATTTGCTTTAAATATGTGTTGGTTGGTTGTTGTTTGAGGTTCCCAGGGCACATGAGTGCAGTTTAGAAATGTGATTTATTATTAACGCTTTTTCTTTTTCAGTGCATCTTCATACTTAAGGTCTTTGTTAGAAGCTAGAAATTAATCTTTATGCATTAATCTAAATAGATGGATAGATAGATAGATAGATGGCTGTAGACCATTGTCAATCAATATCCTCCTACAACTGTGTCTCCTGTACAGTACAGAATGCGTTCAGCTTGCCAAATTTGCATAAATCTTCGATCGCTAGCAGTGTGACTCTGAAGTACTGTACTGTATGTTTGCAAGTTTTCTCCCCAACAAACCCCACAATGGCGACGAAACGTTCTGCACTGTCAAAGGCACCTGCGGTAGCACCCCAAAAGGCAGAAGAAGATGCTAACTCTCGCACAAAAAAGTTGTACTTCTGGACATGCTAAAGGAAGGTAGAAGTTATGCCAGTGTTTAAACGAGAGAAAATTGTGAAAATGTAGTAAGGGGTCTTACAGCCTTAAAATATAATATTTATAAAATAAATAAATCAAAATAAAAATCGGACAAAATAAAACAAAATAAATCGGACTACTTCGCTGATTTCAGCCATTGCGGGCTATTTTTAGAACGTAACTAATCCCTGCGATTAACGAGGGACCACTGTACTGTAATGATAATTATAAGTGTATAATAACTGTGAGTTTTGTGCAGTTGAGCATTGTGCTTGTGTCATGGTTTCTTAATACATGCAACTGACGTCCAAATTTGTAAGTTAAAGTAATTAAATAGTGCACAGAATTTATAACCTAGTTAAAGGCATCACACACCCCTGTGATAACAGGGTATTGATAGTTTTCAGTCAAGTAATTGTAGCAGAGACCTGGTGGGCAAAAAAAACAATAGGCTGTAATGGCAGCTACACTGGGATCTCCATAGAAACGCAGCACATATTTTCATCTGTTTGAATATTTGTATCACAGAACAACAGAACAAAACAGAGATATGATCACAAACTAAATTGTGGGGATCCATATACTGCAGCCACAGATGATTTTCATTCACTTAAAAAACCATCACGTCCCTGCCAGAGCTCCAAATAGTCAACGTTTACATCTATCTTGTGGATATTCCTCAATGATGTAGTCATTGCTGACAGCGTTATAGCATGTAAGTGTCTGCTCTTATATTGAGTGTCAGTTTCTTGTGCTTACATTAATATTTGCTGGTAGCGAAAATCTATTTGTTCACTTTTGTTTTTCATTTCAATGTATAATTGCACTCAACCTGCAAATTAGAATAGGAATTGTATAAAAAGCTTACAAACGGACTGACAGTTATAGGTAACATAGATCGTTATGGTTCAATGATGCTACCATTCGGCACAAACCCATACATTTCTCCTTTCTGCCTGTTCTTTCGATGAAGGAATTTCTGTAGAAGTTCAGTCTCCTTGTCAGTTAGTAACGCTATATTTTACTGCACAACTATTATCTGGCTTTTTGGAAAACAGAGAAATCACTCCTAATGGTTTGACGTCAAAAAAGAGAAATCTCTCAGAATGGTTTGAAAATGATCAGTTATTTGTGTTGTCACATGACGGTGGGAAAATTGTGTCGCCATCACAACCTTAATGAGGGCATCGATATTTGTTAACTAGCAAACAAAAGGCTATTTTTTACTTTGTAACTTGAATTATATTGACGTTCCAGCTGCATTCTAATAGGCTTCATCATGCAGCAAATGCTCTTGGACTCTAAACGTGTTTAGATTTGGTTTGTACATATTTATTTGAGATATTTTAAAAAGATTTCTGACAAACACTTTGAGAACTAATGCTTCAGAAAAGGTGGGTGGATACTAATGCACTTTATTAAGCAAAACTCACTTTCTGTCTCTACCAGCGCATTTTCTTTAGCTTTGTGCTGACTCTTTTGGCATCTCCATCTCCATGTTTGCTCCTTTTAATCTAACAGAACCTCCAAAAGGTATAATGGAGATGTTGCTTCGCAGCTTGAGTAAATCTGATTAAACTTAGGCAGAACATGCTGTAAGCATCTCACCTATTATTCATGAGAGAAACAGAAATACAGGAGTACATAAGCTTGTATGTAGTAGTAGTGGTGTGGGTTAATCAGTGCTGAGGTCATCAGAGGTAGACGGGGATTTATGGCTTTATTAGGGGCCTGTGGAAATCCCCTTCCTTTAGCTGGAGCACAGCACATGAGCGCTGCTTTCTCTCACGCGTACTCATGTGAGTTGCATTAGCGGGCAGACACACAAACACACTCACACATTCTTTTAGCTTCCAACACTCACAAATACTCCCCTCCCCTTGTTCTCCCAGTCTCATTCTTTTCGCTGTTAATGTCCATTTATTCTAGTTCTCTGTTGTATTAAAAGAGACACTTCAGTCTGAGCTCTCACACCTGGAGCCGTAAATAGAGCACGACATAGAACGCACACTTGTTTCATAGGCCTTTTTCCCATTCAATAAGCAGTCAATTTAAAGCATTGAACACAAAAAGGTTAGATACTATTGATCGTATTCTTTAATACAGAAATTTGTTCGTTTTTATGGTTGTTTTAGAACTTCCGGTTCAGTTGCCTATGGAAGAAATGACTAGGAATAATAAAAAAGTGTGTTTATCAATATACATAAAAGGTTTAATCATTTAATAAGAAAATATCAATTTGCAGCAAAATGAGATGCTTTTAACATCTAAAAATCAATGAAAGTGAATGAGACCGGAAGTCTCAAGCCAAAAAGATTCCAATGGATGCGCCCGTTTGTATGTAAAGAGTACAGTCAGTACTATAACTATAACTTATACTATGCTTAAAAGGATTGTTCACCTAAAATTTGCAATGTTTAATGTGCCTTTTTTCTGTCGAATGTAAAAGACGACAAAATTTGGTGGAATGAGTTCAGACCTGAGACCACTAGATGACAGTGTTTTTTTTTCTAAACCTGAACTGTTATAAGAAGCGTAATGTTAACATTTGTTAACCCTATTCACCGTTAACACCAATGGATAGATGCAAGAATTATACCAGCTCCTGCCACGGTATAAAGAGGTGAATTGTGGGCTTTTTTTTTACTTCCACTATTAAGAAATCAGTAGGGAGACCAACGTGAGCCATGTTGGTTGCAAAATAAGCCAGTCTAAAATTCAGTTTTCAGAAAACGCTTGTGAGAGCAGTGTTTAGATTAACACCATGTGCTGTACGCTTACCTTTTAATAAATTAAACACAACTAAAAGACGATGAGAAAACAGCTGATAACGAACCATCTGATCATAGTCACGTTGATGTTTGCTTAATAGTTTTTTTTTCTATAGGATTTATAAATTGCGCCATGCACTTTCTGTTAACTGATAAAAACTCTCAGGGTATAGAGATGTATGCAATCTCCATATAGCTGTTTGCAAGTAGGTCACATACATAGTCAATGCAAACATGTGAAATATCCGCCGGATGTTGCGAATGATGTGAAATGTATTTACATTCAAATGCATCTTCTGCTAAAGTAAAAATAAAAAAATTACTTGAAAATTGATGTGAGGTCAATTTTCTTTTGTTTATTATTGTTTCTTTTTAGTGTTTTTGGTTTTGCATGTTTGTGAATGCTGATTAATGCAAATTCTGATTAATTGAAATATTTTTGGTAAGGTTTTTAGACATCTGTGAGTTATTTATTACAATTTATTTGAAGTTAGATGATCTTTCTGAAAAAAAATAGAATTATCATAAATAATAATTATTATTATAATATTGCGATATATTGTACGGAAACGGGCAGCATATTGGCTCAGTGGTTAGCATTGTCACCTCACAGCAAGAAGGTAGCTGGTTCGAGTCCCGTCTGGGTCAGTTGGCATTTTGTGTGAAGTTTGCATGTTCTCCCCGTGTTGCTGTGGGTTTCCTCCGGGTGCTCCAGTTTCCTCCACAGTCTAAAGACAAGCGCTATAGGTAAATTGAATAAACTAAATTGGCCGTAGTGTATGTGTGTGAATGAGTGTATGGATGTTTCCCAGTACTGGGTTGTGGCTGGAAGTGCATCCGCTGCGTAAAAAATATGCCAGAATAGTTGGCGGTTCATTCCATTGTGGTGACCTCTGCAATAGTGACTAAGCCAAAGGAAAATGAATGAATTGTACAGAAACCCCTGTATTGTGATACACACACATATCACCAGATTCGTGCCAATACACAGCCCTAATTGACTTGGTTTGCGTTTCCATGGTAACAAAGACTCCTTTGATTGGCGGGTCTCTATTTAAGATTATGGATAGTGAAATTCTTTGCTGAGATTTGTTTTTCGTTTTCTTTTTACCGGCTTTGAGTTTAAATGAATGTTTAATGCACATGCTGAGGTTTACCGAAGGACACAAACACTTGTTGGGCAGAGATGTGTATTTTTCTAAGTAATCGAATTTGCCATTTCTGCCTGGCGGAAGATTAAAAGCGGCTGAGCTCTTGGCTCAGTAAGCAACAAGCCCAAACACCCTAGCGACTGCATAGCAGTGCCCTGGCAACCATCCACAAAACACTCAAAGCATTGTGGTATCTACTCCTCCCAGCACCATTTACATTTTGTTTTCAAATATCTTTAGGTGCTGTGCTTATAGTACAGTATATTGCTTTCCCTTTACACCAGTGTGCCTTGCCACATACTCTAGGGTTTTCAGGGATGAATGATAAAGAGAGCTGATGAGCGCGTGTCTGTATCTCCAGTGGTCTTTTGTTCCTCGTCTCTCAGTCTGTGTGTTAAAGGTGCTGCTAATCTCAGCTGATGTCAAAGCACGTGCTCTAGTGAGAACGAGTGAGGCTCTGCTCTTATGTAAGTGCAGAATTATCTCTGTAGTATCAGTGAGGATGTGTCTTATGACGGCCGGGTTTGCTGCGGTCCAGGAACTCTGAGCTCTATGGCTAATAGATAAGCCCAATAGACTTGACCTACTTTTGTTTGTTTACTTTGGGACGCTCCCTGTTTCTCTGGCCAGTGTTTGTCTACAGCGAGACATGTTGTTTCTGGTGACATGTGGGACGGGTGTCCTTGGCTGTTTCACGTGCTGTTTGTTTTTGTAGCCTGGCCTTGCTCTATCACATGAAAGATCATTTTGATGGCTTGTTACTTAATACTTAATAGTGTGCTATAGATAGACAACCTGGGATGATTTATTCTCAGTCAAAGTGACATCTGGACATGGAGTTCTTGTTCTTTTGTTTAGTTAATTTGTCAATGATTAAGCCATGTATATGCTAGATTTTTTTTAATCATAATTAAAATGATCAAAAATCAACTCTATCTTCTAGTAAACTTCTCACTGATGACATATTCCAGACTTCTATCCATTTTCATCTCTCATTTATATACGTTTTTAATTTAACACTTCTTTTTCTGCCTTCCTTTGATAGATGCATATGTGGTATGTTGGCATTATTGAAATCTAATCTTTATATTGCCATTTTACCTCTGTACAGTGTTTTCTTTGCACAAAGCAAAGTTTATCGCTTTCAAATATTACATATGACTGTCATCATACCATTGTGTGTTTGAGAGGGTCTGTTTCTTCTGAAGGACGGAGTGTGTAATCTGACAGCATCTGCCCCTTCGAGCTCAGCCGCACCGCAGTGTTGACCAATCTCTGCTGTCATGTGGGAGGAAGAAAGCATTTGTGTGGCAGGGCTTTTGGGAAAAGGTGGTAAACAAAGGCATTGTTTTAATCTGGAGAAAGTATATTGTGTACTCTCACTGCAGATGTTGCCACAGGTCGTGACAGAGTGCCATTTTCTTAATACTCTCTCTCCGCACATAGCTGCGTTTGTTGTTATTTTGGTTTCTCTGCGTCTTTGTCAGCGGGTTTGTAGACAGGAAGTACAGTGAGTAGAGGTTTGCTAGATACAATCTTACAGCTGAGGAGATTTGCGTGTGATGTGGTTTCGCCGTGGAATCCGAATAGAGCACGCTGCTGCTCGTAAACCGTTTGGTTCCTGGATTGCATGCTAATACGCCAGATGGGAATAAATATGGCGAAATTATGTATGCATGTCCTGTTTACATCTCGAGCTGTTTTAGTTTAGGGAAAAAAGCATAAAATTAAACCAGAAAAATCTGTTATACTTTAAAAGAGCTCTCATGTGGTTTGCTGTCTTGCACAACAGGCACTTTTCTTCACTTTTTCTTTTGTTAGCTTGGATGCTAACTCGTGTTTATATCCATTTGCTAGCCAATGGTTGTTTGGATGCTACAATAAATGCCTGTTTTTTTCTAATTGAGTATTGGCTAGTGTTCTGTGTTGTATGCATTGCGTATTTATTCGCTTCATATATAGCCAGTAAGCTTCAGTTTACATCTCAGACATGAACCATGGTGTGCCATTTGCTTTTGGTAATAATTAGTGGTATGAAAGTAAAGGACAAATTTATGAGTCACTGAGTCCCAGATGAGTCATCGTTGCTTTTTTGGTCTGCACTGTAGACTCCCATGAAGTGAAATTTAGAAAGAATGTGATATTAATAAGTCATGGAATGAATGTTTGATTTTTATTTTATTGGTTCTACATTGTAGAGTGACACAATACCACAATATAGGCTGTATTCACATCTCACATCTGTCACAGAAAGGATATAATTGCATAATTGGCTCTCAGTCTTTCTGAAACTCTTTCAGATGTGAAATCAGATATATCCAACCTCTGGATATCTGACCAACATCTAAATGTACATAATATACCTATACCCATATGATTTCTTTGCATTAGAATGCCAAACCCCAACACAAAGCTGAGACATGTTTGCAGTACATATTTTCTCCAAGGTGTATTAAAACGTTAATGATTAGACATTGTGCGCGCACACACGCGTGCATTTTGGCAGCGCATATTGTGCACGCACGCATATTGCGAGCGTTCGCATTTCCCAGGCGCACGAACTGACCGATCAGCTTTATACTCTGTAAGGAATATACACATTTCAGTAGACTAATTACCTCAGACAAACACAGAACACTGCAGTGCTTTTTCATACTATGGATGTCAGTGGTTACAGGTATCTAGTTTTCTTTATGCCCTTCTTTTGTGTTAGCAAAGAAAGAAAGACAAACGGGGTTGGAACAAGTGAATGATGAGAGAATTTTAAGTAATCTCTTTAGCTCTTTTGAATATGTCAAGCGGCTGTGA
Source organism: Danio choprae (assembly GCA_903798125.1). Lineage (NCBI taxonomy): Eukaryota > Metazoa > Chordata > Actinopteri > Cypriniformes > Danionidae > Danio > Danio choprae. The sequence continues at coordinate 5,267,657 of CAIGQW010012936.1, read as the reverse complement.
TCAACCCATTGTAAATTTTTTTTCAGTGAATATTAAATTCCCCGAAAGAGCTGCAGTATATTTTGTATTTTTATAGGTATATTTTATATGTTTGAAAAGTAACTTCAAAGTAAAGTAATTAGTAATCTGATTACTTTATACATTATGTAATTAGTAATGTAATCAGATTACAATTTTCGAGTAGTAATCAGTAATTTGTAATCGATTACTTTTTAAAAGTAACTTACCCAACACTGGTAGCTACAAACAAACAATAAGTAGACAAGAGAACTAGAACAGGCAAGACAAAACGCTCAGTAAGGATACAAGGCTATGATACAAGACAAGCTCACATGGAACGAACCAGCAAAGAAATGAGAACACGCAGCACAATATATAGAACAAAGCACACGAGAGACAGGTGAAAACAATAAGGATAACAAGGTCGTAATAAGAGGGTGGACAAGAGGAGCACATGGCCAACACAAATTAAAGCAAAACCATGTAAACAAGCACAGGACGAACAGAGAAACATTAAACATTGACAGGACAGACTAGACTGTCAGGTCAGGACCATGACAGAAAGGGTAGAACATTTGAACAGTGCACAAGAGTTAAAGGATTTAGTTTTTGTCCTATTTAAATAGCACAGACATTTAAAACCTTAGGGTCAACTGTGTTGCCAAAGCTCAAGTCATGTCCTAAGTGAGTGTAAAGAGCCAAGACAGGATCAGACGAGGTCAAAAGATATAGCTATATTCTTCTTGACAAATACTGTCCATAATATGAATAGCTGTTTAATAACACAGCCACCACCCCCCCTCCCAAGGCTGGATAACTGATGAAACGGCAGCGTAAACAAGAAGCTGTCCTGTCTCTTTCCCCCTGGGCTCTGAGGAACACAGGAGTCTGTCTGGCCCATAAGTGCGTGTGTGCGTGCATGAAAGTGACAGATGTAGAGAAGACGTGACGGTCCATGGCAGGCAGGGGAAAATGAGGACACTGTGATATCTGCAGCGGCGCAGGTTTTGCTCACCGTGTACATAGTTATTTTAGTCTCTTTTATGTTTAAAGGGATAAACACCAGAGGGATGGTCCCCGCTGGCTGTAGCTTGAGTGACATTAACATCTCATTTCATCATCTCCATATTTGCTTCGCCTTGTTCTCAGCTCACCTTGAGGATGAGCCATGTACAAGACAAGAAGAGATGGCGGTATTTGTGTACTCCATGTTGCAATAAAAAGAAGCTTAATCTGATAGAATAAAAAATAAAAACTTAAAATATTACTAAATCCCTCCCTATCTCTCTCTCTCTGCTCCAGTGATTTGAAAGGCAGATTTCTGGTTGTTGGAGGTTAGCGATCAGAGCTAGCAGAGCGGCGTCTGGGCCCGCAGTGATTGGACTGCATCGGTCTGGGCCCAGCCAGTCAGGGAAGTCCTGCTGCCGTTAGTGAGGGGCAGATTTTCCAGCGGCGTACACGCTAACACAGTGCGCTGAATGATAATCGCTCTACTGTCTAAAGCGGCGGGGAGGACGTGCGGGTGTGCTTTTAGAAGTCATTTATTGATGAAAGCGTCATCCTGTGAGCTCTCGCAAATGTCACTGGGCTTGTTATGAGCTTGTTTTTCACATTTTCTTTGTTCTTCTGCGTGTGTGCTTATATAATCTGCATGCGAGTTTATATTTATCATAAAACTAATAAAAATGATAACATAAAAATGATAATTCTGGACTTTACTTTGAGTTACATTGTTTCAAATGTATAAGACTGATCATTTTTAGAATGCAAATAAAGATATTTGTAATTAAATCAATTGCTTTTTTCTCACGTCGGGTATTCATAAGCTGAGGTTTCACACTATACAATCCTTAACCCTGTAACCCAGTTCTTAATTTGCATATTTACAGGTCACCTGGTTACACAAATCTTCATGTTATATATTGGTGACTGTTATCAAGATTGTCCTGTACGGACTTTTAAAGGGACTGTTCGCCCCAAAATGAAAAATTACTCACTATTTACTCTCCCTCAAGTGGTTCTAAACCTTTGAGTTTCTTTCTATTGTTGAAACACTAAAAAAGATACTTTGAAGAAAGCTGAAAACCTGTAACCATTGTCTTCCATAGTAGGAAAACAAATACTATGAAAGTCGATGGTTACAGGTTTTCAGCTTTCTTCAAATTATCTTCTTTTGTGTGTAACAGAAGAAAGAAACTCATAAAGGTTTGAAATAAGTAAATGGTGAGTCAATGATGAGAGATTAAAAATTTTTGGGTGAACTATCCCTTTGACTTCTTGTTATGGTCACAATTTGACAATTTTCCCTTCAATTGGCAAACATTGGCGGTCTAGTCTATACATTTCATTGTACGATATTTGATGAGCTATATGAATGTGTACTGTTTAACTTGAATTGAAGTCTGTAAATCATAAAATGCAATACTGTCTCTTCAGAATACTTCCAAAATAACTTCAAATACTTTCAAATTCCTTAATTCATATTGATTGCATTTGTCTTTTTGAACGTTAAGCATTGCATTTTTGGTGGAAAGACTGGATAGAAGTCTTTCAGGTTTTATTTCAGTGTTGTTTCAAAGACGAAAGACAAATCTAAGAATACTTGAGGGTAAATAATGACAGATTTAGCATTTTTTTGTGTGAACTATACATTTCACTCACTTCCCCTTTATTCCCTTGAAGTTAAGCCAGTGTTGCTTGGTTTAAAAATGAGTTGTAATTCATTTTTTCACATCACAGCCTGTCTCTGCTTCTGTATGTAAAATTATTTATCTTGATTGGCTGTTGGCTCTTTGCTCAGAAATGTACCTGAAATGTAACCTGAAGTAGGCTAAATATTAACTTATTCGCTCGAAACGTCTTCCGTGCCAGAGCCCTCTAATTAATTAACTCTAATTACACTTACATATTAAGCTGGTGCACCAGTTTCTGTTGTGCCCAGTCGGATGTTAGCGTTAGCATAATGGCATTTGAAAGACAGAGCAGAGTAAAGATTGCATTGTGAAAGGAGCAGCATGAACATTTTTCTTAAATTCTCATGGTGAATAACAGCAAAACAATTGGCACTTAGCCTTTTAAATGTGCTAGGATTGAGATGGGTTGATTCTCTGGCACAAGGTGAATCCGTGACAGTCGCGGCTGTTGGGAAAGGGTCACTTCAGTTCAGTTCTTTTATAATCCACCCAGTCTGCTCTGCTCTCTGATGAGTCCAGTAAATTCACTGACCCACAGCGAGTCCGGCAGCTCGCCACGTTCCCCAGGCGTTCAGAGTGGACATTGTCCTTTTGAAAGAAAGCCAGAATGGAGAAAAAGATAAAGATGGAGCATACTGGCCTATGTGCTGTTAGTTGCATAGCAACCGGCTCTTACATATCGAAATGTCTGCACATTTGTAGTGGGGTTTTTTTTGTATCCCTTCAAGCAGTCGTCTTAGAGATCCATGTGTGCTTCACTTCATTCTTCAAACCAGGACAAAGAGATTTCCTGGTATTTGGGTGTAGTGATTCATTATACATTATCCACAGACTGCTCCACAATCAGTGTTGAACTACATGTTTGATCACTGATGCATTGTCTGATTAGCAGTTATTTTGGGGATAATTGGTTGGTTAAGGCTTATGTCATCCTGACACGATCAGACACATAGCAGTTTACACATTACTCAAACGTGTGGTGTAGTTATCATTTTAAGAGGTCTTGTATTTTGGGTTCTGAAAAGCAGGAATTATCATATGGCCTAATGTGTATATTAATCATCAAATGGATGTATTTTCAAAATTGGTAATTAAGATTAGTGCATGGTTCTTCTTCTTTTTGAATGAGTATAAATGAAAGTAGTGCTTTTTACCTCAGGACATTATTGGTATTTTAATAACACAAAAGAATCTGGCATTTAACAAACTCTAGTAATGTTTGTAGTAATCACTGGGTCGCCTTTCCCCATAGGTAAGGCTGAGAAAAGCATTTAACATCGGTATAAGCAAATCTTAAAAACAATCAATGTATAATTTGTATATATTAATATCTAAAACGTAAACTAATGTCCGACTGTATATAAACAATACTGCAACAATACTCAGGTAGGCTGTGACGTTGACATGATGCTCAATTGGTACTAATGGGCCCAAAGTGTGCCAAGAAAATATCCCCCTCACCATTACACCACCACCACCAGCCTGAACCGTTGATACAAGGCGGGATGGATCCATGCTATTATGTTGTTGACGCCAAATTCTGACCCTGCCATCCAAATGTCGCAGCAGAAATCGACTCATCAGACCAGGCAATGTTTTTTCAATCTTCTATTGTCCAATTTTGGTGAGCCTGTGCAAATTGTAGCCTCAGTTTCCTGTTCTTAGCTGACAGGAGTGGCACCCGCTGTGGTTTTCTGCTGCTGTAGCCCATCCGCCTCAAGGTTGGATGTGTTGTGCGTTCAGAGATGCTCTTCTGCATACCTCGGTTGTAACGAGTGGTTATTTGAGTTACTGTTGCCTTTGTATCAGCTTGAACCAGTCTGGCCGTTCTCCTCTGACCTCTGACCTCTGGCATCAACAAAGCATTTGCGCCCACAGAACTGCCGCTCACTAGATATTTTCTCTTTTTCTGACCATTCTCTGTAAACCCTAGAGATGGTTGTGCATGAAAATCCCAGTAGATCAGCAGTTTCTGAAATACTCAGACCAGCCCGTCTGGCACCAACAGCCATGCCCCGTTCAGTCACTTAAATCACCTTTCTTCCCCATTTTGATGCTCTGTTTGAACTGCAGCAGATCGTCTTGACCGTGTCTACATGCCTGAATGCATTGAGTTGCTACCATGTGAATGGCTGATTAGAAATTTCCGTTAACGAGCAGTTGGACAAGTGTACCTAATAAAGTGAGTGTATATTGAATAAAACATATCTTCAGAGTCATGATCATCCCAATTTAAAGTCAGAAATATCAAATATGCATGACATGATTGGGAGATTTATGGTATGGGGATGTAAACATCCCTTCGGTTGATAATCTGGGATAAAAATCTGAATCAATATAGGCACTAAAGAGTTTTTCTTTTTTTTTGGTTGCCAGTTGGCACTCCTGTAGTGTAAGCCCAGTTTAATTAAAATAGTACACTTGATTAATTAGAGATTTTGTTTGCTATCTACATACATTAATGTTTAATTTGTACAGGTTTTTAAAAAGGTTTTGAGTCATAAATTTGATGAACATTTGTAAAATCTGCCTGTGAGGGTTTAAAGGCTTTCGTTCAATTTTGTATTCGTAATATTTCCATTAGCACAATTTTGAGGACGAAAGGCTGGAAAGTGGCTGAGAAATGGCACTTATTGCATTGGTCTAACACAACATGTTGTGAAATGAGGTCATTTCGGATTTCAGACCTAGGAATTGTAATGAAAAATAAATCGTATTATACAATTTGCGGGACGAAAATTTCATTACCCATTCACATTTATTGCATCTAGGTACTTTTCCATATTGTTATCTCCTAAATCTATAGCTGCTATTAGGTTTGTTTGTGAGGCATGTCATCTCCCTTTAGATCTGCCTTTTTTTTTTTTTTTTTTTT
>CAIGQW010012936.1:5239698-5250080 GCA_903798125.1 Danio choprae | reverse complement strand
GAAAATATATTGAAGTGAATAGGCTGGGGGGTGGCCTATTCTTTAAAGTTGTGGTTCTACTTCTATGATTATATTATTGGTACTATATCAGCACTAGTACTCATCTAGAAGGTATAGACTAAAACATTGAAACTTCTTAAACTCTTCTGTAAGTTGCGCCAATCCTGCATCATCACCATTTGCATGTTTTTATGGGGATTTTCAGACCTCTACATTGTTTGCTTTGTTCCAAAAATAGAAACTTAATTAGCTATGATGTTACGTTTTCTTTTTGGTTGCGATTACTTTCATGTAGTAACATTTTAAAGCATACCAAAATGTGTTTCTGCAAGTCACATGTGAGTATATCTGCCCTCTCATTGGTCAGAACGCACCCATTTACGTTCCTCTGCATCATCCGTCAAGATGGATTGACAAGTTCACTGTGCAGGTTTTGTGGAGCTGGTGTTTCACACATTAAGTTATGTGGTCGTCGTTCCTGGTCTCACTGATAATATTAAAATGTTATATTTAATTGATAATACATTCATGAATAAGTGCACTCAAAACAATTTAAAAGGAGTTTTCAGCTGCAATAACTCATATAATCAGACATGGCTGCTTTTAATATAACAAATGATCATTTTTCTTGTTTCATTGATCTGTTGGGTCTGAGTGTTTTTCACCTCAATCGATTGCCTCTAGAGTTTGTTTTCAGTCGGGTTAAAGTCCATCTTGTTTAGGCATTCTCAGGATGATAGTTTTGGTACAGATCCATGTACAGCTGGGGTTTACATCATGCCTCAAACAAACAAACCAAAAAAGCACAATGTTCTGAAAGAAATGCTTCAAACATGGTGCGAAAAGTCACCCCAAGTCTTGGCATTTTAAAAATTCAATCCATTTTGTACCATTCACCAAATGCACTTCTCTTTTGAATCTTTTTAAACAATAGTCAAAATGCCCATCTTGTCTGTTATTGCGACTGTAATTGTTTTTATTCTAACTTTATTACTATTGAACCTTACTTGGGTTACATGAGTCAAAAACAATGTCAATTATTATTATAATTTTTAAACTATTAATGTGGTGAATCCAGTATAAAGAAATTTTCTCATTTTATTATGTTCTTGTTGCTGTATGATTGTATATTTATGTACTAAGTAATAATAGGGAAGGCAGTGGCATCCAATTATTCATAATTTACCTTTAATAGTTCAAAACTCACATGTAATTTGTGCAACAAAGACATATAATAAAGCGTTACCAAAATCTCTTTGCTGGCCAGTCGAAAAACATTTAGCACTGAACCATTGCTAACTGCATACACACGATGTCAGAATCGCTTTCATCTTGTTTTTATTTTTGCATCTGTGCCGCTCATATAATGACACGTCACACAAATTGTCCGATAAACATCGGTTGTTCTTCAAAATGTCAGCGACAAACAACATCAAAGTTAAAATGGTATGCCAATTACAACATGATGCACAAAGCCTGTCTTGGCACAGCACTTGCCCTGGGCTAGTGCCCAATCTGAATGCTTATTAGAGTTCAGTGTAATGGATAACTTTTATATGAATCATGTGCAAGGCCTTAACCATTTTTTAAAGCGCTGTTCCCTCACCAGTTATAAGCTGGCAGACATTGAGTATGTTTACATGGACACCAATACTCTATGATTAAGATAATACTCTGATTAAGAGTCTACTCGCAACCCCCAATATCTTCTGAGGTGGTTCTAAATATATAAACCTTGCACACAACGGTGCACACATACCCATAGGCCCAAGTCTATTCATCATTTAATTTTAAAGAACATCGGAGACCATCCTCCATGTTCAGTTGTAGCCTGTTTTTAATTTTAATGTACGTGAGTGCCGTAAAGGTGTCAGAAAGTTTAACCTGGTGCCATAAAATCAATGTGTTGTGTCTTTAATATAACGTAATCCCCCCAGGGGTCACAAAAAATCATAAGACTGATGGCTTTTTTATTTGCATGTTGTTTTTTAATGTAACTATTAGCTACAACTTTTTTCTTTTGTAGGTTATGAATAAAATATGGTAATTCTAATAGTTTAATAGAGTGAATTAGATTTTTGGAAATAACATGTAAAACGGGAACATGAAAGAAACATATGTAGGTTGCTAGGCTACCATTAACTGTTTTCTCAGAGGGTGACAAGCTGAAAAATCATTGCTGCAACTCTGATACAAGTTTTTTAATGGAGAAAATGAAAAGCACTGCAGTGTTTGGGTGCTCTGTGTTTGTCTGAGATATTGAGTCTACCGAAATGTGTATATTCCAATCAAAGTATAAAGCTGATTGGTCAGTTCTTTTCACGTGACTTGCGGTGCCCTTGCGGCATTCTGAAAACTTGAGATGTTTTTAAATGGGTGCCGCATGCGCGTCACCTCCAATATGCGCGCCTTCATTGGAAATAACAAACTTGCGTGCAGAAAAGATGCGATATGTGAATGGCTGCTGTCATTTGCGATTTACAGCAGTTGATCTTCTTGCACAGACATGCTGGATTCACCTCATTTGTTGACAAATTGGTTGTGGATGCATTCCTTGGCAGTTCGAGGGTCCTTCACTGGGCCTTTTCCCCTTCGCTAAAAAACTTTCCAAAGACGTCTGTTTCTTACTCATTTTGCTAGCTTGTGGGTTAAATTTTGGCACTGTAATGACTGAGATGTAAGCGAGAGAATACGGTAATTTTTCAAAATAAAAGATTTTTGTAAATGAAAGATTGTTCAGACTCAGATAATAAATAAAACGGAAATAATTAATGACTTCTTGTGCGGTCCAGTACCAATTGATTGATACCAATTTTGCTCTTTATGCAGGTATACGTGGAGTTTGACGACCTGGAGTGGGATAAGCGCGAGTGGGTCAAGGTCTACGAAGACTTCCAGATCTTTCTGCTGGAACATCAGCTGGTTTGGGCCAAAAGAAAGGAAGGTGCCCAGCTGCAGGGAACAAAAGCCAAGCAGATCCAGTGGCCAGCTCTGGTGAGTCATTCCTCCCAAGATTTTTCTTTTCTTTTCTTTTTTTTGGAATCGGGGATGCGCTGAGCTGCAGCTGTGGAGTATTTAAAGCTGGAACAATAGCTCTGCGGAGGCAATACGACGGGATCCTTTATGTGGCTGAGATGATTTCGGGTTTGGATGTCTTTCAGATCAATGGCTCGCATCTGACAATAAGATCATTATTTGTTTCGAAGGCCCCGCTGAAAAGACGGAGGGTTTTGACGTCCTTTTAAAGAGAGGGAAAGGCAAGCAAGAGCAAGAGATTGTAAATGTTTCACGGCTCGTACTGTTTTGATTATGTAACGTGAGCAGCAGCACAGCGCCATCTGGGTAATGCGCACTCGATAGAAAAGTTCAAAGAGAAATCCTAGTATTGGAAGGTTTGCACACACGCACACATACACACACACACACACACACACACGCACACACGCACAGGCTGACGACCCAGCATGTGTCATGTTTCTCCTACTCTCACCCAGAACTCGTGAGCGGCCTGTAAGTCCCTCGTTGAGCAACAAGGAAGTCTTTCAAATCCATGACGCATAGGCTACTGTAATTAGATTTTTTTTAAGTGTGTGTGTGTTTTAATCATATTGATGGCCAGTTAGTTCTGTTAGTTAGAGATGTTGTGGCATATTGTAAATATTGTCTTGGCTAAAGTGTGTTTTTAGCACGTTTGACAGCAGCATGACTGTATTCACAGTACAGACTTCATCATAATGACATTTAAACTTTAACTAATATTACTTTTGTGTAGGGGTGAAGCACATGTAGGCCAAGTTAATAAGTGAACTTTATGCATGCTGTGTGATGATATACATAACACTAGCAAAAAGTCTCTTGATCTTTCTTCATTTTGATTTAGCATTTTTGGAAATATGTCTCATACTTCAATTAATATATTCAAGATTCAGATTTTTTAAAAGTAAAATGTATATTATTACAATCAAATGCACAATTAAATTAATTAAAATTAATGTTAGTCATGCACTATACTGTTTTTTCTGATATCTAATTAATCTATTTCATTAATAAAGTATTTGTTATTTATTGCCCAAGATTAAATTATTAATAATAATAATAATTGTTATTTTATACCCAGTTTATGTCTTACTATTTAAAGTAGCATTATTTAATATATTTGTTCTTCTGTTATTTATTTTAATAAACAGTAAATACAGGATATGTTTGTCCATTAAAATTTTCTATACAGCAAAGAACCCCCCCCCCCCCCAAAACATATATAAAACTGAGTATAAAAGTAGAAAACCAGCTGTTTCATATTTTTATGTTGTGCTTATATTTCATATTATTATTTTAAATAAATGCAGTCTTGATGAGCACAAGAGACCATTTTGACCAGTAATACTGTGGTATTTAGGTCATAGCTCCTGTCATAATGTGTATTTTAGCACAAATAGACTTAGTCAGCACCCTGTAGTTGAATTATCTGTTGTTTTTGTTATCCTCCATTAGTTTTCAGAAGGATTCAACGAGAACGAGATATCATATAGTCAATAGACTGTTGACAACAGCTGATTTTCAGAGAAAACACATACATTGTGGATTATATTATTATGCTACTTTTTAAAACTAGGAATAACCTTTTCATTGATTTGTTTTCCGTTCTTTACAGTTTTCACTCTGGCTTTTTACAGTTGTCAAACAACTTAATAACCTAATTATGTGACTCTACGCCTGACCAAACAGCAATTTACCCACACATCTCGCATGATTGTGTTGTTCTCTGGTCTCCCTTTGACAGCTGTTATTTTGCTGTCGTCTTTCCCTCTTTTAAGTTTCCCGTGTCCCTCGCTTGCACACAATTGCCTTCACGGCTCTATTATTTATGGCTGCCATTGGAGGAGAGTTTACTGCCAGCAGATCTCCTTACTCAGCACTGCCTCTATTGCTGTTTTTGCAGCACACTTTGGCCTTTCTTCTGTAGGTCTGTTGATATATGTGCCCCGGCTCCAGCTTAGCTGATTGTTTTCTCCAATGTTCAGATTGAGCACAGCAGATCTTTTAGCTGAATGTGACCTGGGCTGGTTTCTACACATATTCTCAAACATGCGGTGTGTGACCAGTTTAGTCTCTTTTGCGAATGATTTTGTTTTTCCTCCAAATAAGTCAGCCGTAAAGACTGACAAATCATTTTCTAACACTCGAGTTATTGTTTTGTACCGCTCTAACGACTCTGGTTTAAAATTTGACTCACTGTCTGAACCACAAGTTTTTACTTTCAGTCCTGTCAGTCTCAGAAAATAACTGACAATTGCTATTGTGTCTTTTATGAATAGTTTTTTTGCTTGATGATGATTTTACTGTAATATATGCGTTCTTAAATGCGAAAATAATGAACAGTGCATTCCTGAAATAATATAAATAGTTTAATTATTCACTCAAAACAAATATTTTTGTTGCTTGCTCAAACTAATTATTTAAAATGAGCGTAAACAACACAATTCTTGAGATATTTTTGGGAAACTAATTTTTTTTGTGCTTAATCCGCTTAAATTTGTTCAATTAACCCTGCATTTTTTACAGTGTTTAATGATTAGCATGTTCACTAAGGTTTAAAATGTTGCGCTCAGTAACAAAAAAAAATATTTTGATGCTAATATTAAACAAGGATATAAAAAAAAGGCTCAATTTAGCCTTCATTCAAAACGGCCGATTTAATTACAAACTAAAGTGAATGTCTTTATGAATGGACGGTTGAATTGTTCACTTAATTATTAAGTATTCAGCAAGCTTTGCTCTAAACACAAATTTTATGTTCTGGCTTTTTTTAAAATGTTTTTTATTGGAGCAACAGCAACAAAACTGGACATTATTGTGTCTAAAATCTAACTTGCTCAATATAAACTTGTTTGTTGAACTGTTGTATAAAATTTACATCATATTTACAATTACGCTTGTGTGGATATTTAAAATAGCAGCACTTTCATTGTGTAAAACACTATATAATATTTGATAAATGTAAAAAAACAAAACCCTATACAGGGATAAGTTTTGCTTTTATACCTTACTTATGATTAGGACCACACAGACCATGATTAGGACCACACAGAAACCTGCCTGCAGAAATCCACACAAACCTTTTTACGTTGAGGTCATTATTCAATCTAATTAACTACATACAGTATATCTAAATGCCTGTAAGTGTATATTTATTCAGTTTTTATATTAATTTCAGTTATATTATTGAATAATAATTAAATGATTTATGTACAATACAGTTTTTAAAGTAATATTTTGGTCTTTTAGTAGATTATATCAGAGACTTACTAAAGTGTTGTTTTCCAAACAAGTTCTATTTGGATTTTAATTGTAAACCTTAAATACAAGTGAAAAAGTCATTATTTTATTATTAATTATATCATGTGTCAAGTTTTGTGCTCCTGTACTGTGAACATAATAACAACATTTTGCATAGAAATAGCAAAAAAGTCAACAGATTCTGTTTGGCCTTGATTATGATTGTGGATTATGATTATAATTGATTATGGATGGATTTGAAGTGCATTCTAATTGGCTTCTTCATGCAGCAGAGTGACATGCTCATTAATTTGTGTCACACATCATTAAAACAGTGATTACGGTACTATTATAGATAAAACATGTTGTATACCCCAGTTTAAAAAAAACAAAACAGTTAAATGTCTATTTAAAGCGGACCTATTATGTAAAAATTGCTTTTATAAGGTGTTTTAACACAGTTGTGTGCAGCAGTGTGTGATTATAACCAGCCTCTAATGGTAATAATTCATTTATAATCACACTTCATTAAAAAAATCTGCAGAAACACTATGATTGACATTCTCCCATTTGTACACTTTATTGAAGAGGGAAAGTCCCACCCATTAGTGACTATTGCTCCCTCATTAGTAAACAAAGTCTGCAATGCTTGCCCCACCTTCGAGCTCTTCTGATTGGCCCACTGCTCTAGAACTGAACGCGAATGGATTGGTTAATATCAGCTGTCAATCACTCAGTCAGTGCCTTCTGCCTTCAGATGATAGGGAGCGACAACGGTGAAAATGAAAAGCGCTGAAGAGAGAATGAAAACAACACTGAAAGATTTTACAGGAAAGGAAAGATGTTACAAATAATGGCACATCTGATTAGTGATCATGTGGTGAATGTTAATCCACCATTTGCACTTTTTAAAAGAGTGGATAAAAGACTTCCATTAGGTTAAAGTCCGCTGTGAAAGTGGTTAAAGCCATGCAAATATATGCAAATAATACGTTATATGTCAATATTATCTGTGCAACATCAGACACCACCCATGAGAACAGCACAGTTATTATCGAAGTTTCATTTATGTCAAGGGGATGCAGATTTTGTTTTAGTTTGATAGTTTTGATTAGTGTTGATTTCAGATGCAATAAAACTGTTAATATAAAACTTGTAGTAACGGTGCTCATAATTGGTTGGTGCGACAAAATTTTGGCTGGTGCTCCTAAATTTTTAAAGTTAGGAGCGCTAGTGCTACCAGGCAAAAAGGTTCATTTCGAGTCCTGAAAAATATATATTTTTGTGGTATTTTGAGCTGTAACTTCACATACACACTCTAGGGACACCAGAGGCTTATTTTACATCTTGTAAAAATGGGCATTGTAAGTCCTCTTTTAAATAAGTGCTATTCTTTTGAACTTTCTAATATTTAAGAATCTTTTAAAAAGTTATCACAGTTTCCACAGCAATCTGCTTTCAAACTTGATAATAAGTAGAAATGTTTAATAGGCACCAAATCAGCTTCTTAAAAAAAGAAAATCATTATTCTGTACAATAAATGCTCAGTCCTTTCCTTTTTTTTGTATGGCTTTGGTTGCGTGCTCACAATGGGTTGATTTGTTCACTCTTTATATCTGGTTATCAGTGACGAGTGTAGTCATTGGTTCAGTGGAGATTGTCTTCAAGGCCGTTATGCATTTACGACATCCTGTAAATCTCCTTTGTCAAGTGCAGTATTTTACGCGTCCATGCTGAAGTGGCTAGCTCTCCGATGGCATATTTAGCCCTGCTTGACCCGCAGCCTCAAGGGGCGATCTTTACTGCTGATAAACACACACAGCCAGACCCCAATGTCTTCTTCATTGCGTACAAGGGATGAAACCACTCTGCAAAAGGGAACAATGCTGTGGATTATAATCTTCAAACCCATTATTTTCATCAGCCCACACGAGTGACTTTAATAAATGGTTCGGCTGCAGTGTTTTGGCTTGATGATTATGATGCGATTATGAGGCCTTACGCCGCAGAAGCAACATGAAAACCTTCTTTTTTTGATTTCTATTTGATAGTAAGGCCTAGTAATGTGAGTTCTCCTGATAATCTGAACTGTAAACGCTGAATTAGATTTGGGAGGTCAGATGCTGCAACACACGAGTTGTTATTTTTAGTTGTTTTGTGATGGGAACAGCTGTTGTGTTGATAAGGCATAGTGATTGGTTTAGTGCTGCTCATGTGACACAGCAACAGATCAACAAACATACCATTATATGGCACTCTACTTGACTGTTTTTGTATTGTGCATTGCATTGGGCTGTTTTAATACTTCAAATGATAGAACTAATCGGATTGTCATTTTGAACAGAATTAGGCCAAGTTCATTTGATTATTGTCAGATTGCTTGCTTAACAGCTGTTTTCTGTATTTGTCAATATTCAATAATTGAGTATATCATGTGCGAACTACTGCATGCACTTGATTAGAGGTGTGAACCTACACTGGTCTCGGTTCGGTTACGATTATCATGCCTTCAGTTCGATATCTCGGTGTATTGACGATGCTTTCCATACACAATTATATATTTACCTTCACAGCACAAGAATTCTTGTATTAAAAAGTATAATTTATAAATACAGTTTCTGTGTATTTGTAATACACTTTTGTCCTTTAGTAGTCAGATATATGAACTGTACCTTTAATTTTACCTGCTCTTTTTGAATTTATCAAACAATACTAAAGTACATGCACAGAACAACATGAGCATTTAAAGCAAATAAACAATCGAAAATATTATCCTGCTTGCTTTCTGAGCGTTGCCAAGTGAGTTGTTAAACAGTTATGATTGGTCACGCGCTCAACAGAAAAGGCTGCGTTTGGCTCTAACGGCGCTGTTCATCGATGAGTGACACTGATAAACGGCAGCGGCAATCACAGCTGATTCATGATAGAAGCTGTGGAGAAAACTTGCTATACAGACAAGCTCGTGTCTGGATCCACAAGTATTGCTGTAACAGCCGAGAGGAGAGGAAACGTCACACCAGCAGGTCAAAGGTCCACAGTGAGAGAGAGTGAGAGAGAAATGGAGTTTACAGCTTTCATTTCTCCACAGCAGTGAAATAGGGGCTTCTGCTGTAACTTCAGTGTCAGTGAAAGACTGTCCAGCAAAGCCACACACAATGAATTGTGCAGAGTTTCTGCATTTTTTAAGTAGTTGGAGCGTTTTAATTTCTCACGCTCGCCTACCTTACCATAGAAAGCTACCGCAATATAGCGCATATGAGATAAATGAAGTCAGTACATAATAACTGGTAAGGATCTATTACTGAACCGATACCGAATTGTCCGAGACTGCATCGCGGTGCACTGAAGGATCAATTCATTTTGACACCCCTACACTTGATACAGAAGTATAAAATGGACTGTAGTGTGGTGTCATATTGTAAAATGCAATATGACACTATTTAATTAATTGGAAAACTCCCACAGCACAGCACTTCACTGTTTATGATCTTGTGTTTTCAGTTAAATGCGCATTTGGTAAAGCAATACGCACCAGTTATGCTTTATTTTCAGAATCATGTAATTTCTGATATTTTTTTTAAATAGAATATAAACTAAAATGTCTTTTACACTGCAAGAAATGCTCTTCTCACTACTTTTTTGTTTGTAATAATTCTTAAATCAAGAAGCATTTTCTAGATGAGAAATTGGGGTAAGCAAAGTGAACTTATTTCAAAGAAAAACAAGATTATTTTATTTAACACGTGTCCTGACATGTTATCCTACCCATCAGATTATGCTACCAACACTATATTCGAATGGTTCTGAGGTTGGGGTTAGGGATTAGGTAGGTTAGGGCGATATAACAGGTTCATATCACACTACCCCACATTAAAATTTACACTGGTATCAAAATCTGATGGGTAGCATATTGTGTCATCAAAATGTGCTACCTACTTATTGAATGGGAGGTAGGACAATCTGACAAGGTGGGACAAATCGACAGAGCACCCATTGGCACATTATTTTGGTTGTTTTAAGGAAAAACTCACAAAATTTGGACTTATTTCTGAAAACAAGGCAATGTTTTTTACTTGTCTAAAAAATGCTTTTTAATTTTTTAGTTT
>CAIGQW010012936.1:5150809-5161922 GCA_903798125.1 Danio choprae | reverse complement strand
AATTGCTGTTGTACTGTGGTTAAATGCAGCTTTGATTATGTTTTGGTAATAAAGTCTAACAGTAAGTATTTAATTGCAATGCAAATGCTGATTGCTGGTAATGTAATTTAAGTTTTATCAATAACAGCAAAAATTGTTGACCTCCAAAATTCACATATGGTATTTAAAACTCGTTTTTACCAATCAGCGAATTTCTGAATCATAGAAAAAAGTTTATATAGAATTTTACTGAATATTTAAATAAAATTCTGTTTAAACAGATAGATGTTAGACAATTCACAAGTAAAATGTGTTGTTGGCTTTAACTTTGGGGTTATAGGAAGGTTTGCAGTGTGTGAGAAAGAGAGTGAGGTGTGTTTGGTGAACATCTGGACAACAGCTGTGCAAATGACTTCTCCTAGAATGCTCACATTTATGTGGAAAACATCTCCAAGAACACTTGGGCTTTTATTAGTCCTTTTATTGGTTTTTCTGATGATTGCTGTGTAGCAAAATGCAGCCTCTTTGTAATTGCATAGCTTCTTAAGCTGTGGGTCACTTTAGCATTACAGTAGGTCACGACTGTCATGCTTCATAAATGTGCTTACATGCCATTACAACATAAATAATAACTCTTTAAACTCTGTACACTTATCTCACCATCCGCACCTTGTGATTATAATGAACTAATCTAGCCTGGGAAATCATTTTGGCATAATTATTCAGATAATCATTTTTATGCAGTTCTTTTTTAAATAGAAAAAGTAATGTAATCTATGGCATGTAATTTATAGATGGCATTCCCCGGTCAGTGCTGAAGGACTGGAGAAAGGTAAAGAAGTTAAAGCAGACGAGTGAGTCTTTCCTGCAGGATGATTCGTGCACTGAAATTGGACCCAACTTACAGAAGTGCAGAGAGTGCCGCTCCATCCGCACCAAGAAAGGAGAAGAATCTACTCATTCACCTGTCTTCTGCCGCTTCTACCACTTCCGTCGGTGAGCATATATCAAGAACTGCATGGTTACATGGAAATACTGATTATATGTGTAGTATAGCCAACCCAGACTCATTGTAAATACGTGCATTAGCCTTATTGTTTGCAAAATGTAAAATACCTTGCTCTGGGTAAGTTTCATTGCACATTTCAGATGACAAATCTGCTAGAGGGCGCTGTCTACATTTTTGTAAATTTAAAATACGTTACATAGGGTGCATTTTGTTTTGCATTAGGATTCACGTCCATGTTGTACACATTCATGAGAACGTGGGGCTTGTTTTACAGATCACTCTTAGTGAATGACTGACATAAACCCTTTCCTAAATCCAACCAATAGTGTTTTCAAAAACAAACATGAGAGTACGGTGCAGTTGCTACTATGTAGTTTTACCCTGATTTTACATTTATTTGATTTATTTTGTGAAAGTTTGCTTTATCCAGACTCAGGGAATAAATATCTGAAATACTAAAACCACCAATAGGTGGCGCCTAGTGCCTGTTTTTATAAGTAATTTACTGAATTATTAATTCAAATGTTTCATTCAAAACGGCTGATGCATTTATAAATTAAGTGACTGCTATTATGAATTGAATTATTGACTGAAATGAGTTTGCAGTTCAGTCAAATGTATTATTACGTTTTTGTGTTTTCTGTTTAAAAAAAAACTAAAACTGCTGAAGCACATATTTCCAATGAGGGGAGTATACTAGAGGAGTATTCCTAGTGTAGTAGTAGTAGTAAACTTTATTGTCTATTGTTCATGAAATTTGTTATGGGCATCACCATATTGCTGCAGACATTCCATAAAAACAAACAATAAAAACAATACAAAATACAGTGGTTACGATAAATTATAATGATAATTAAGATGAACTCTTGTTAAATAAACCCACTGAAACAGGCACAAAGGATCTCTTATATCAGTTCAACCTACACTTAGGGACTGTATAGAGGAAACAAGCTGCAGAAAATGCTAGAAATAAGCTATATAAAGGTAATACAAAATAAGAAAAGCATAAGATTAATGCCTCTTTGAATTGACAGAACTGCTTGTTGCAGCCTAAAATAATCTTTTGTATTAGGCTAAGCAAATATAATTTCCTTGAAATGTCATGTAAAGTTAACCTGTTAAGTTATTAACCTGTCAAGTTGTTGAGTCCCATCTATGGGCACAAAGTGATGTTTCCGGTGGTCATGATTGTAACCAAATTTGAAATGGTTAAAAATACTTGTTCTTTTCATTTATAACAGGGCAATACTGAAGCTCATTTTGTTTTCTCTATGGAACCAGTCTGATGTCATCTCACAGAACTTACTAGTAACGTTTCCTGCCTTGTCATGCTTGTGCCGTTTTTTCTTATTTTGTTGTTACAGGATTTCAGGAAATACATTCTAATTGCAAGTTCAAGTTAATTTATTTATAAAGTACATTTAAAAACAGCCATAAAAAAACTGTGATATTTAGTAAAAATATAGAGATAATTAAACAAACATAGAAATAAAACCAAGAGAAACAACAGATATATATTTGGAAACAAAGCAATCGACAATACTATTAGTATTATATTAATAGGCCAAATTGAACAGGTTAAGCTTTTAAAAAAGTAATTAGTGATAATAGATAGTGATGGTGTCATTCTAATATCATGAGACAGTTTGTTCCACAACCGTGGACCAGCCACAGAAAAAGCTCTGTCCCCTCTAAGTTTTAGTCTGGACCAGGAAACTAAAAGATTATTAATTGCGCATTTTTCTTCTCTTCCTCATCTCCAGCCTCTCGTACAGTAAGAACGGAGTGATCCGGATTGATGGCTTCTCCTCTCCTGATCAATATGATGAAGAGGCTCACAGTCTCTGGGCCTCAGACGGCTATGAAGAAAACAACCTGGACCTGGAAACCTCCAAATACATCCTCAGCTACATTGGAGACAAATTCTGTCAGCTGGTTATGACTGAGAATACAGCGACTACGTGGATAAAGAAAGATGGTGTGTTGCATTCGCCAACAGAGGGTTTACTGTTTGTTTCACTTTTTTTGGGAAACGTATAGAAAAATGGTAGTACATTATGTTCGGAAATGTTACCAGTGCAACAAAGGAAAGAAGAAGGGGGAAAAAAAGAAAAAGTGGGTGCATTTTGTCGATGTCTGTTTCATCCTTCTTTTGTTTGCTTTGCTCCGCAGCCAAGATTGCCTGGAAGAGAGCGGTGCGCGGGGTGAGAGAGAGCTGCGACGCATGTGAAGCCACATTGTTTAACATTCACTGGGTCTGCCAAAAATGTGGATTTGTGGTGTGTTTGGACTGTTATAAGGCCAAGGAGAGGAAGAACTCCAAAGGTCAGTTGTCATTTTCATATTCACCTTTGAACACTGCCTGTGCTTGTACACTCCTGCTGTTGATATGCCATTGGCCCAGAAGCTCTTAGCTGGACTGAAAGTGTCCCAGCAAATTAAATTGTGGGGGGAAAAATGTCTCTCTAGTTAATTGTTTTTATTATCATTACTGTTATTTTACTATTTAGACAGTAGTGACTTGTAGCTAAGATTTTTTATTTTTTTTTGTGTGTGTGTGCGTGTGTTCAGTGCCTCAGAAGTTAGCACTTTAGAATATGATATTATTATTCTGGGGCCGGTTGCACCAGCAGTGCGTAAGTTAAAATGTAGCCTAGTTGTGACTTAAAGGGACACTAAGTTGCAACTTACACACTCCTAAATATTTTTGTGTTGCACCACTGAACTTAATTTAAACGTAACGCTTTGTTTCAACTAAATATTTACGACAGCACATCCCCCCCCCCCCCTTGTATAACGGTACAAAAGAGATGACAGCGAGATTAGTTTACATTGAGGAGCTCACGATAATAATGAAGAATGATCTCCCTCTACTCACAGCCATAATTACCTCACAAATCTCACATTTTCTTTCAGTTAGTGAAAGACGAGTTTAATTTTCTCTCAAGGAGTGTTTTGTGTTAATTGTTTCCATCAATTAAAACGAGAATTTCTTCATGACTGAGTTATTCTCCCTGCTCTCTTTTCTTTCATGTGTAGGATATAAAAAAAATAAGTTTAATGTTTTGATTCATGTGTATTTTGCGTGCAGGCCAATTGCAACCGAAGTGAGAACAAATTTAGTTATAAACTAACTAGTAGTTACTAAGCCCCTAGTGTGGACTTTACATTCCAGTTTAAGAAAGAAATTATGATCAGCTGGTGCAACCCTACCCTGTTGTGTAAATAGCTATTATGGCAACGCTATGTGGTCTTAATATGGGTAATAGTTCACTGTTTATGTTGGTTCACATTTAAAATTTTATTTTGAAATGTTTTATTTAATTGGCTTTTGAAAATGTATTCATAAAAATAGAAACCAAGAGCTAGACGGATTGTTTTTATTCGTTCATGTTAGCTAATGTTAATTAATTCATGTCAACAACTAAATTGTAATAAATCACCAAAAACTGCAAAACAGAAAAGATGTAGTTATGTATTGTACATTATTTATAACTTTTATTGTTTTTAGACTGAGCAGACATAATTGTTTATATTTTAAAGAAGTGTTAATGTTTCATTATTATATTATTGAATAAGTGTTAAACTATTATTTGACCAAACAATTGTAATTTTGTATTTTTATTCAAATAACTTACTACTTGGATCATATATATGTCAGTGTTCGTCCGCGTCATCCTTTGTTTATGTCATGTGCTTTCTTTGTCCTTCTCCCGCCACCGTCATTGTTAATCTGTTCCACCTGCGTTCATCCCTTCTGTGTCATCTGTGTAATCAATCTGTCCTCCATATATACCCTTTCGTCTGTGTCCATTGTTGTCCGGTATTTTGGTTCGTGTGGGTCTCGTCCTGTCTTCCCGCATCCCGTGTATGTTTCCCGTAAGTGTTTAATAAACCCGTTTTTGTAATGTCTCTCCATCTCCGTCTCGTTCTGTCACCATCCGCCAAACTGGCGTTACAATATACATCTGATGACATTTTCTTCTAAGTTGTTAATATTAAAAATTATGATTATTACATTAAATATTAATTTCTTAACTTCCCAAGTAAAAAAAAAAAGATTTTGTGTATGCAAATTAGAAGCATAAGACTGATTGTTAATTTCTGACTGCTGTTAAAGGGTAAATGTGTGGTTTTACTGTGATTTGGATGGCAGAGCTTGTGTGTGCGTGCTTTAGGATGTGAATGTAGGACCGTCTAGCTCAGCTGTCTCTAGGGTTTGAGATTTGCCTCTGTCTCCGTGTCTTCCTTTTCTTTGTTCTTATTTAAGTCCCCCTTTCTGCAGTAGCTCTTCCTGTCTTCTCCAGGCTTGAGTTCTGCCGCAGGGCATTTAAACAAAAAAACGCCTCCAGCTCTAGAGGTGTCATTTCTGCTGAATCACATCTGTGTATCTTTACTTCCAAGCCTCAGAGCTCCTTATTTACTTTGAAGCATAAACATTATGGCTCCTCTTTAGGAAAACGGGCCAGTGACAGCGCCCTTCTCTGTGCGCAGTTGTCGATCTCAGCTTCTGTGAGTAATCCACCTTTTCTTATTCCGCAGATAAAGAGCTGTACTCCTGGTTGAAGTGTGTCAAGGGACAGCCTCATGATCACAAGCACCTGATGCCAACGCAGATCATTCCAGGAACTGGTATGGAAAGAGACGATTTCGCTCTGGCGCGATCCCAGATTGCTTGTAGTTACGCCTTTGGCTGTGAGTAGAGAAAAAGGACTGCTTCTTTTGACATGTTTATTTTGTCTTGTGTTTTTTAAGTTCTAACGGACCTGGTGAGCGCTATGCACATGCTCAGGGAGAAATACAGCATTAAATCGCACTGCTTGTGCACCGGGAAGCAGAACACCCTCTTCAACAAGTTGCCGTCAACTAATGGCGTCTCCCAGGTATGTGTTTATTATCAAATGATTTAATGCAATATGAAATCCAGCAATCACATGATTATTTTTTTTCCTCACTAGAAAAGTAATGACTAACATGTGACAGAACATTCTGTTCACTTCTTCAGCAGTGACCTGGGCAACTCTGAATCAACTGTTCAATAGCCATACTGTCGATTGTTAATGCATCTTGCCAAAAAAAAAAAAAAATCCTGTAGAGCAAACTCTGGAAAACATGAACTGTGATAACTAGGTTTGATTTAAGGACTAAAGACAGTACATCCTATTGTACAAAACAGTCTCCCTCGGCCACATTTCCATTCACATGAAATGAAATAGGGCATCGGCCTTATTTGAGAAATGCGTGTGCTCTCAGTGTAAACACAAACTCTCACACTCTCTCAATCACTGCACATTTTCACATTCTGTTCTGCGTCGGAATGTTGAATACAGCCCCGCTTCATCTCCCAACCACTAATAGTCGGCAATATTTCCCCTCACTCTCCTCGAAGCGCTGAGCTGTCTTTGACACGCTCTTTCTTTTCACAGGTGTTACAGAACGTGCTCAATCACAGCAACAAGATCTCTCTGTGTAAGCCCGAGGGCGGCCAGCAGAACTCTCTGAAGGTGGAGGCCAACGGTGGGAGCAGTCCCACCAGCGACACCAGCACTGACAGCAAGTTCACTCCGCCCGAGTCCCAATCGCCTCTGCACTTCCTGGCTGATCTGGCCGAGCAGAAGTCCCGTGAGGAAAAGAAGGGTGGGTACAGAACAATAAAACTTTCAGGTACTCTTAACCCTTTCACATGTAAGCTTTAAATACTCCCTCTGAGTTTTTTTAATGTGACAGTTATTTAGAAATGGCG
This sequence comes from Danio choprae, assembly GCA_903798125.1. Taxonomy (NCBI): domain Eukaryota; kingdom Metazoa; phylum Chordata; class Actinopteri; order Cypriniformes; family Danionidae; genus Danio; species Danio choprae. The sequence continues at coordinate 5,155,191 of CAIGQW010012936.1, read as the reverse complement.
ACAATTCAAGCTTTTCAAGTGACCCACCACAGCTCCTATGATTTATGCATATATCAGTGCTGCATCCCAATTTGCATAGTTGTACTATGTCCTTAAAGTATGTTTTTTTTTTATACAATATATACAGGGGAAGAAAACGTACATGCTTTTAAGTGTGTAACAGAAGAGTATGCAAGCTATTGGGATATACAACTTCCTCATTAACGGACCGTTATGTTGCTTAGTTACATCTCCTGTTAGTCATTTCGACACATCATCCACATTTCTTTTATATTTAATTACCTACCATATTGGAGATGCAGCAGCAGGTTACTCAGCCATTCGCAAATCTTTCATGCAGAGAAATCTCCTCAGGTCTTTGGATATTTATGGATATTTATATATTCAGAAGTCTAAACATCTTTATATAAGTTCACACTGTTGTTGCAGACGAAATATAACATGGATTCAAACAATTTTACCAAAGCCTCTCTACTTGATGGTTGGTTTCGTGTGTCTTCCATGTTTGTAGTCTTTTTACCGGAGTTTGTAGTTCAAAACTGAATTGACGTCCAATGCACAATGTGGGCAATATTAGCAGTTAGAGAACAAATAGTTCTACACTTCAAATTTCTACCGAAAATAGTACACCATCCGGGAACCATTGACATACTCTTTTCAACATACTATGGTTTGGGACATACTAATTCCGAATACTACTTAGGACAAATAGTATGCGAATGGGGACGCAGACATGTTGCAAATGTTGACGAACGTCCTAATTATTTTCTGAAATATCTGATATTTTGACTCTCAAATATGTGTAAGAACACGTATTTTGTTGTTTAAACAACCTAATAATTATCATATTGTTTAGAACAATATGATAAAGAACAGCAATATAGATCATTTACACTATATGTTAGTTAATAATTTTCTTCTAAAATACATGAAAGTAAGTGGCGGTTTAACTGGGAGAGGAATAGAGTGAACTTTCTAGTAACCAAAACAGTGTGTATCTTATGCGAATAAAGCACTTTGTCCAATTATATTTAAAAAACATTTTTTTGAAGGCGCGAGACGCGAAGAACAGACACTCTTGACTATTCTGGAGGTAATTAATAACATAATAACACTAATACTGAAATGGTTATGGCATTTTAGAATGACCAAAACAACATTTCAGATGTTTTACAAGGTGGTCAGCCTGCTGTTTTGTGCATTCACACACATTTTTATCATTACAGAATCTCTTATAACAAAATCACATGACTTTTTTAAAGAATTTGTTTAATAAAAGGGTTTCCATTGTAGTTTATGTGCATTTTTTCTTCTCGAATAAAAAGTTTATCCTACTCAGTTATGCGCATAGGCTTTTTTATGCGCATTTTCAGAATTGATGCGCATCTTTGCGTTTCCATCAATCGTTTTTTTTATGCGCATATCAAAAATGCACAGAAAAATAGGTGGATGGAAGCATAGACATCTCCATTAGACATCATCGTGTATTTTACAAACCATACATGCTATATTTAGCTAGAACTTATGTGCATTTGAATGTCTGATTTACCTAACAAATTTATGTTGTTTGTTTGAAAACACAAGCACTGTGCATCTCTTTCTACTCTCCATCACGGAGAATCAGATTTGAACTTAGCATATGATGACGTGTGTTCTGAACTTTCTAATCACACCGGTGTGATCGCACTTATCAAAAAGGGTTAAAGTGTCGGCGCAATAGCCTAGTGGTTAGTGCGCTGACATATGGTGCAGTAGCACTTCAGGGCGTCCTGTGATCGAATCCCGGCTCGAGGACATTTCCCGTCCCTACCCCCTCTCTCTCTCCAACTTCACTTCCTGTCTATAATACTGTCCTATCCACTTAATAAAGGCCAAAAATAAATCTTTAAAAAAAAAAAAAAGGGTTAAAGTACTGGGGGTCTGCCATCTGCCCCAGTGATTTTTCCTTTCTCTGCAGGCGTGTGCGTGCTTGACACACCGCCAGCATTCCACAGTCCTCACATTTAGTGGTGTACGTTACAGGCCTTCTCAGTTGTGAGCTCCCACAGTCCAAAGAGCTCACCTAACCACATGTTTATCCAGTTCTTCAGCTGCTCTCACATGCCGAACACACTGCTCTCTCCAAATGAACTGCACTTAAAAGACCATCAGCCCTGTGGTCGTTGGCACCCGTTCAGTTCCGTTTGTTGCACAGCATATAGAAGTTTCTTCATTTAGCAGCTGCGCTTAAATTTGAACTTTATGCATTTTGGTGTTTCACCTTCACTCAAAATATAACACTGCAGCATATACTTATATGCCATGGAATAGTTGCGCCTTGCAGTTTAACACATTGTTCAAGGTAATTAGAAAAGAGCCCACCCACAAGTCTATTTAATATTCTGAAATCCTTCCTTGTGTAAATATATGGACGTTTTTAGCCCATTTCACTCTGCCCAATGGAAACTATAAAAACACTAAAGGCCTGGTTTGAGCTGGTGTTAACATTTGTTTTCAGTGATCCAATCACAAGTGGTCAGCTAAAAATGCTGTTCGATTCAGTACAGCTCACTTTTAGGGGATTTTGCACTGCGTTCCATTATCTAATATTGAGGTTCCAAGTGATCTGTATCATTATCACAACATGATGTATACACACAGCTGATCACTGATTGGTCCCAAAAGATTGTCACTACCAGCATCATTACAAGCGTAATTTGGTTTGTGACAAAAAAACTCACTATATACATGTTGGTTCACACAACTAAACAGTAGAAGTTTAGTCCAGATGAAGTTTGGTCAGTAGAAGAGGTCCAGATGTTCCTCTCATTGGTAGCCAATGAAGGAATTCAGTGAGAGCTGGATGGGACAACCTTGAAAGACAATGTTTTTTTAAACAAAGTAAAAGTGGCACAATTAGAGCAATAATCCCTCCAAATTTAAATGGTACTAAACTGCAGTGGAAATGTAAACCGAGCCGAACTAAACTGAACTGAAGCTAGTCGTGCCGCACTGAACTCTATTATACTGTGCAGTGGAAAGAAGCCTCATTTCCTTTTCCATTAGGTATTAACACATGGAGTTCCCACTTGTGTTTGCATTTCATAGAGATGCCTCATATTCCTCATATTTTGTCATGCTCTACATCACTTTTACAGAATCATTCAGTGTGATGCTCAAGTATATTAAATGAACAAGCTCTTCTGAGCATCACGAGTGAGTTAAAAAAAGCAAATAAAAATGATGGGTACAATTTTGATATTATTGAATGTATTTTGGCACAATACAGAAAAGTGTGATTCTGAATTTAATATTAATCAGAAGCTCTTAAAGTGACTTTAAAGGGACAGGTTAGTTCAATAGACAAGAAGTAGGTGGTCTTTTGTGGCGTTTTATATATGTTCAACTACACTATGAAATCCTTTGATTTTGATCAGTTTGTTTTTTAACACCTCTGGAAGTGGTTTAAAGTGGTCAAGCTCAAAACATTTTAGAGCACATTCACGACTGTATTATTGGCTTATAACTGCATCATCGGCTTATTACTGGATTGACAAAAAGGCATTTTAATAGCATGTATAAACAAGGCCTCTGATGTGTCACAATATACAAAAGAAAATATATGTTATATATGACTTTAAATTTCCTTGAAGGAAATTTCCTTCCATTTCATGTTTGACCAAAAGTTTTTCTGTTTCTTTTGCTTTGTGACTTGTGATGTGAAAAAGATTGACACCTGAGGTTTTTTCTCTTTCTGCAGAAAACAAGGAGTCAGGTGTAGGGAAGTTGAAGGAGGAGAAAGATCAGTCGGATGGTTTGGAGCCTCTACACAGCAAAGCATCGTCCCTGGAGCAGGGATCAACCCTACGAGACCTGCTCACCACCACCGCAGGCAAGCTGCGCCTGGGCTCTACTGATGCTGGCATCGCATTCGCTCCTGTGTACTCCAATGCCTCGCAGGTCAGGAAACAAACCCCTACTGATCCCAATCAAACAGAGAGACTGCACTAGCATACAGAGATGGGAGCATATCGAAAACCATGTCTGCACACATTTGATTTGGGAAAGATTTTGATATAAAGGTTTAAGGCCTGTTGACACCAATGCTGATTAATATAATGATAAAGACAAAGTTTATTGATTTTTTTAACCCTTCTGTACTGTTCAAATTGACTACCCTTTCATTAAGTTAGTGTCTGTTTTTGCCCCATTAACTTCCATTATAATGACATTTTTTGAATGCAAAGCCTGGTCTCCATATAATGCTTATTATAATATAGGGTGCTTATTTTTTTTATTTTTTCCAACATATCAAGGTAAATGTGCAAAGGTCTCTCTCTCTCACACACACACACACACACACACACACACACACACACACACACACACACACACACACACAC
>CAIGQW010012936.1:5136793-5150799 GCA_903798125.1 Danio choprae | reverse complement strand
CACACACACACACACACACACACACACACACACACACACACACACACTATACTTCATATAAAAGCCAGAAACTAAGCTTTTTTGCACTGTAGAATGCATGATTATATGGTGTCATGGCTTTGCAATCAATTTCCCATAATATGCCTCAAAATAAGATTTGTCTTATTATATAACTGTAATCATTTCACAGCTAATAAAGAATAAAAAATATTGACAACCTATCAAAATCCATCTTGCTTTAAAAAGTTTGCGCATTTAAAGTCGATGACAAAAATTCATCAGCGGCTGATTATAGTAGACAGAACATGGTTCTGTTTTTGTGTAGACGCCGATATAAAATTAGTATTAAAGTATTGATCGTCTAAATAGCATAAAGTTGTGTAAAATATGAATTGTAAAGAAAAAGTTTCCTTAATTTTGAATGATGGATAATATAAATGTACAACAATAACAACAACAAAAATTACTAAATCATGCATTATTTAAAAAATCTGGCTATGGTTGGATATCTGTATTTCTAGTAATATCACAGTTTCTTTCTCCACTTTGTTTAACAAAAAGAAGATTTTTTTCAACACATTTCTAAACATAATTGTTTTGATAACTCATTTCTAATAACTGATTTCTTTTATCTTTGCCATGATGACAGTACATAATATGTTACTAGATACTTTTCAGGATACTAGTATTCAGCTTAAAGTGCAATTTAAAGGCTTAACTAGGTTAATTAGGTTAGTTTTAGTTATAATTAGGCAAGTTAGGGTAGTTAAGCAAATCGTTGTATAAGATGGTTTGTTCTGTAGACTATCAAAAAATATATTGCTTAAGGGAGCTAATAATATTGACCTTAAAATGTTTTTTTGTTTTTTGTTTTTTTATTAAAAACTGTTTTTATTCTAGCCGAGCAAGACTTTCTTCAGAAGAAAAAATATTTTGGAAAATACTGTGAAAAAAATTCCTTGCTTCGTTAAAAATAATTTGGGAAATATTTGATAAAGAAAAACACTTCACAAGGAGTCTAATAATTTTGACTTCAACTGTATATATTGTCCTAAAACAGCTTCCATTTGTTGTCTTCCTGCTACAGATTGTCAAAAGTGGCCGCAGCATGCCCAACATCCTGGATGACATCATTGCCTCCGTGGTGGAGAACAAGATCCCGGCGGGCCGTGGCACGAAGCTAAACCTGAAGCACGAGCCTCTGGAGGAGCCCAAAGTCGAGAGAAAGAAAGCTGTGGAAGAGCCACCCAAACTGTACGCTGACATCCCCCATTGCTGGCTATACGAGCGCAAGCTGCTCTGGCTCAAAGACCACCACAACAGCAGCAACTGGAAACTCTTCAGGGAGTGCTGGAGACAAGGACAGGTTTGTGAAACAAACCATTCAAATTCTGAACTTTGCACTACTTTCTGTAGTGGAGTCAAGCTCGTTTTGTTTTTAGTGTGTTGGTTCTGTTTTCTCTGAAAGCCTACCTCATGTATATTTGTTTTCAATTCCCAGATTATATACACAGGGATATGTTTTTTTTTCCCCATATTCATGCTAATTTCTGAGGAGAACAATCCTTGTATATTATGAAGTGGCTATAAACAGAAATTAATAAATTATTACGTTTTCAGAGAGGTAGCATAAATTGCTTTCAGCCACATTTACTTGAGCTAGCATGGCTATCCTGCAGTACACTGAAGGAACAAAAAATATCTGTTAGTTAGCAGTTTCCACATTTTTTTAGTGTTTTCTGTTTATTTACAGTTGTGAATTGCATTATTATAGATGTTGATCTCTGCTCTGTCGACTTTTGATATTAAAAATTCAACTAAAGTTTAACAAAGTTACTTTTTTTTGACATTTTAGTAGTTTGAAATAATATAATGTATAAGATATAAGTTAACATTATAAATATAGAAATAAGTCTGTATAATAACAGAAAATGTACTGGCAGTTCGTTACAAGGTTTTTGTAGTGTAATATACAACACCAACCCAGACAATAGATCACTTTAATGTTCATAAAAGTCACTTTTTTAAAAACTTTTCAAGGTTAAAAGTTGTTGGAAGAAGATCAATGTCCCATAATTCAATTCAAAAGCAGAAATAAACAGGAAGAAAAAAATTAAAATCATGAATCACAAAATACAGAAAATACAGATATCTTTTTAACAGTATAGTATGACACCAGTAACATCTTGACCAGGGTTCAAAACTCAGCAGGTACCAAATGTGGGTAAATCCCCATTGCCAAACATATGAAAGTAACTGTAGCTAAATTCCATGTGGACACAAAACTTCATTGTCATGTTGGCAATAAAAAGTTTTTTGCTTTCAAATCAACCACCTTCTTGTTGATCAGGGTGATAATTCACTTGGATTCCTTTTAAATAACTGAGTTTCACCTGCAAAATTTTGCATAGCAGTGGTGCATGACCTGACCTTTACTCACCAGCTTGGTTTTGATTATCAGATCGCAAAGGCAAATTTTCAGACTGAACAGTGGACCTGTGTTTTTTCATATTTTATACATGTGGTCAGCGTGTGATTCTGTGTTTTCAGTGTTTTGGGTGACTTGTTTCACTGTGCCATCTTTAAAAAGACAGTTTGCACCAACCAAGTTCTTACATTTAGAATTTATTTATTCATTCATTCATTTTCTTTTCGGCTTAGTCCCTTTATTAATCTGGGGTCGCCACAGCGGAATGAACCGCCAACTTATCCAGCATATGTTTTACGCAGCGGATGCCCTTCCAGCTGCAACCCATCACTGGGAAACATCCATACACACCCATTCACACACATACACTACGGACAATTTAGCTTACCCAATTCACCTATACCGCATGTCTTTGGCCTTGTGGGGGAAACCGGAGCACCCGGAGGAAACCCACGCGAACACGGGGAGAACATGCAAACTCCACACAGAAATGCCAACTGACCCAGCCGAGGCTCGAACCAGCGACCTTCTTGCTGTGAGGCAAATGTGCTTCTCACTGCGCCACCGTGCAGCCCCGAATTTATTTATAATTTAGAATAATAATTGATTATAGTCTGTCAAAAAAAGGAGATAGAGAATTATTTTAGTTAAAATAAAAAGTTTTATGGTGTAGCATTTGCAAGCAAAGAAATTACACAAGGTATAAAAATAGTATGGCAAATTTTCTATTATTCAGAATTTGTGTCCCTGAACCACAAAACCAGTCACAAGTATCATTTGTTTTTTTTTATACATCATCTGAAAGCTGAATAAATAAGCTTTCCATTGATGTATGGTTAACATTGAGAAAATGAATATGAAATGTTCAAAAATGTACATTGCTAATCTAAAATTACGTTTTTATATTTACAAAGTATCTTCATGGAACATAATCTTTTCTTTATATTCTAATGTATTTGGCATAAAAGAAAAATCTATAGTTTTGATCCTTACTATGCATTTCTGGCCATTCCCAAAAATATACCCCTGCCACATAGGTTTTATGGTCACATTTGGTAAAATGATGTGATATTTTGCTATAGCTGCTTGTTGTCTTTCATTAGTTGTCACATCAGCCTCCATTACTTGTGCTGTGGGTTTCCAGAGAGAAAGGCGCCATACATTACAGTCCATTTATTCAGTGTGTGCTTCACATCATAGGCCATTACAGACGTTAAGTGCCTTGAAGCTTTCAAAAGATGTAGCACCTTTTCACTTGTGCTGCTCTAATGCAGGACATTTCAAATGAGCTTATAGATCCTTTACAATGCAGTCTGATTTTCACTAATGTGCAGGAGGATACTGAAGAGGTGTGAGGTTTAGGCCTGCAGGCATACATCCTTTTTCTCTAATCATTGTGTTTGTTCGGAAACAGAAGAAAGTCTGTGGTTGTGTCCATAATTTGCCTGTTTATCTATTACTCCAGTAACATAGTCCACTTAAAAGTGTGAATGAAAACGAGAGAGTAAATATAGATTCTGATTGTCCACGGATGCCATCTTCAGGCGTCATTATTGCAGTGCATTATGGGTTGAATGTGTGCACTATATAATCCACTTTTGTTCTGGACGCCACCTGGAATGGCTGTATAGTGCCCTAGATAAGGCACGATGTCCCTGCCCCTATGGGTTTGAGCTACACTTCCTGTTCCAAGATGACATTTATTGACTTCTGCTCAGTGAAGCATGACTTTACAGCTCTGCAGGAAGTAAACTGACATCATAAAATGTGGATCTCCCAACAACACACAGACTTTCCTAGAAAGCCTAATAAGATGCCAGTGTAGGGAGCATTTTAAGTGTCCCAAAGCAAAGGTTGTTCTAAAGAGAAGTACAATTTTTAACACTATTGCCAATATCCATCCCAGAAATGAAAGCAGCTCTGTAATGCATGGCAAAGTTTGGTGAACAAATCCAGAAAAGTTTGCAGTTGATGGGGAAAATAGTCGATTTTTTATTACATGGTGTCCGCAGGGTCTTAAAAAATTATTAAAGGTTGATAAGTCATTTACTTAAGGCCCTTAAAAAGTATCACAAAGTCTTAATTGCTATTTTACAAGGCATTAAATTTTGTATCGGTATGCTAAAGTTTGCCAGAACTTAACCTGCGAACATTGGCGAATATAGCGGGATAAAATCCTGCCAGATTTGAAATCACGCTGCTTTGTTTACTGCAGTAACCAAGGAAACGCCATTGTTCCTGGTGTTATAGGATTAGGACCTGCTGGATTAGCATTTTTATTTAGTATATGAATAACATTTTAGTTTAGGATTAGTTTCTTACAGTCAATATCTAGTAAATATACTGCAAGTTAAAATGACGCCAATGTTACCGGTTGAAAAATGAAGTTGCGAAGAGGTCTTAATTTATGGAAAGAGTCTTTAAAAAGGTGTTAAATTTCACTCTCTGATTTCTGTATATACCCTGTGTTACTTTAAATTCATATGGTAATCTGAGTATGTGTATTTTTAGCTGCCTTTCTAGTGCACACACATTCGATTTCATGCCAGCCTTGGTGGTTTTTAGGCTGATCCTTTGTCTGTTTTTAGAATTTAAAGTTTTACGAACAAGACATTTTTTTCAGCTGGCACAGTCAGCAACACAAATCCTGTTCTTACTTTACCACAAATGAATCATCAGTTTTTATTTTAACCAGAATTAAAAATAAAATATTATTATTAGAGAAGGATTTATTTGCAGTCACACTGCAGTTTTTCAGAAACTAGTTTGCCAAGCAGTTTATAATAAACTCACAGATCAAGGCTTTTTGGTAAATATAAATATTACCTTTAGTCTTCTGAGTAACCCATCTCGCAATGTGTTTTCAACCAAGCTCTGTATTTTTTTCCACTGTCAAAAACACAAGCCTTAGTAGTGGTTGTGATCTCAGCTGTCATTATAAGGCCATTTCCTGTGTGCTGTTTTTGTAGCCTGTGCTGGTCTCTGGGGTGCACAGAAGACTCAACGCCAGCTTGTGGAAAGCAGAGTCCTTCAACCAAGAATTTGCTGACCACCAGGGGGACCTCTTGAACTGCAAGGATGGAGTAATGTCCAACTCAGGTGTCAAAGAATTCTGGGACGGCTTTGAAGATCTCACAAGTGAGTGCCGCTTGAAGTCAACAAATAAGCTAGATTCTTCCTTTTCTTAATGTAATCTGATCATGCTTTCTCTACAGAGCGACCCAAAGCTAAAGATGGAGAAACCGTTGTGTATCGATTGAAAGACTGGCCTTCAGGGGAAGAGTTTATGGCTTTGATGCCCTCCAGGTAAACAAATGCCGATATTCAATAATTCAATGTATCGTGAAAATTAACATGCACAATACTGATATCGCAAGCACTTGTGAATACAGTGAATACTTAAAAAATTATTGTTTAAGAATATTCAGATTGTATTTGCAGTGGTGTTCATAGATGCGCCAAATACTTGAAGACTTAATTGGTTAGTTTAATAGTTAATATTTTCACTTTAATATAGCTCACTGCGTGTTGATATATTGACTGAAAATTCTGGATCTAGACTGTTTTTAGGGCTTTTAATATGCTAATACTGTGCAATAAGACTCCATTTGTTAACATTAGTTGCGCTATTCAATAATTCATTGTATGGTGATAATAAACATGCTCAGTATTGATATCGGGAGCACTTCAAAATACTGTGAATATTTTTTTTAATTATTGTTTAAGAATATTCAGATTGTATTTCCAGTGGTGTTCATAAAAGCGCCAAATACTTGAAGACGTGATTGGCTAGTTTAATAATTCAAACACTAACATTTTCACTTTAATCTAGCCTACTACGTGCTGAAATATTGACAGAAAATTCTTAATCTAGAATATTTTTAGGGTTATAATATGTTAATACCGTGCAATAATGCTCCATTTGTTAACATTAGTTAATTTAACTAAACTCACAATGACAACTACAAAAGCTTTTATTAATCTTAGGTTCTGTTAATGTTAAAAATGCATTAAAATCCTATTGTATCCTATTGTGTTGCCTATTGTACTTTATTATGCTTTTTATGCAAATTCATTCATTTATTTACTCTGAACATGTACAGTATATATATATATAGTATTTCTTTTGGTTATCATAATTACCTGTTAAAGTGACTTTTTTTAAAGTCATTATCTTATACATTATATAATTTTTTACTTCAAAAATTAATCGCAACAAGAAAATTTGATACTTACATAAACACTAGAACACAAGTAGACATGCTAATTTAGATATTGCTTCAGGGCTTGTAAATGCTGGTTTTAGAATGTGCTTGATGTCATTGTTTAGGTATGATGATTTGATGAAAAACCTCCCCATGCCTGAATATTCAGACCCAGAGGGAAACCTCAACCTGGCCTCCCATCTGCCCACTTTCTTTGTGCGGCCGGATCTGGGCCCTCGCCTCTGCTGCGCCTATGGTACTACAGCTCCCTCTGTCTCTCACACACTCAGACACACTTTAGGTTTATTTTAATTACTGGCCTACCATGTTTTCTGCTTTGGTTTACCACACAAAAATTGAGTAGTTATTGAAATATTATGTTCGATTTCAGGAATGAACATTTCCCAAAAGAAAAAAAAGAAAAGAAAATTTAAGGTCAAATTAAATTAAATTAAATTACAATAAATAAAGAAATTAAATAATAAATTATAATAATAAATATAAATAATTAATTTGATTTAATTTAAAATTACACTTCAACATTATTTTAATGACAATTAAGAATATTTTCCACCACAATCTGCTACAATATAAAAAAACATATGAAGAGTTCAGATGCAAAAGCCTCTAAGTGCCATCTGAAAGTTTCTTCTAAAATGAGCATTTTTCTCAGCCTCTTATATTTATTTTCAGTTATTTCACTTTAAAGTCAATGAAAAACATGTTCATTGCCGTAAATGAAAAAAAAAACTGATCTCTCACACACAGGAGCCTGAGAAAAATGCTCATTTTAAAAGAAAATTTCTTTTTTTTCATCTCTTTTGCATTCATATTAACGCATGGTATTTATCGTTTTTTTCTTGTAATAATTAAAAATAATGAATAAATAATTAAAAAATAAACTTAATTAAAAAAAGATTGAACTATATGGTGCAGATTAGGACTGACAATTGATTAAAAACTGTTATCACATTAATTGAAATCATGGTTTTTGATCAATCATGATTAATCTCAAATTTAAAATCTACAATTTAACTGTAGAAGTGCACTGTTGAAATGAAATGCTCAACTAGTTTAAGAAAACAGATCCTGTAGTTTTATTATCTTATTATTATTATTATTTATTTATTATAATTTTATTTTAACTTGCCTAGTGGTCTCTAGTAAGTAGAATGAAAGTGCCTTCTGCAAACTGATTTACTTTTTTTTGTTTCGTTTTCAGTGTCATACAGTTAATTTATTCATTCATTCATTTTCATTTCGGAATAGTCCCTTTATTAATCTGGGGTCGCCACAGCGGAATGAACCGCCAACTTATCCAGCATATGTTTTACGCAGCGGATGCCCTTCCAGCTGCAACCCATCTCTGGGAAACATCCATACACACCCACTCACACTCATGCACTACGGACAATTTAGCTTACCCAATTCACCTATACTGCATGTCTTTGGACTTGTGGGGGAAACCGGAGCACCCGGAGGAAACCCACGCCAACACAGGGAGAACATGCAAACTTCACACAGAAAGGCCAACTGACCCAGCCGAGGCTCGAACCAGCGATCAGCGACCTTCTTGCTGTGAGGCGAACGTGCTACCCACTGCGCCACTGTGAGGCCCACAGTTCATTTAGTTTTGTATTAATATTTAGCCTCGATGGCAACTTGTACAGTAATGAACAATCTTGATGGATCTGGAGTCTGTGGATATCCATTTAGTGATGGAATCAGTTAGCTTTGCAGTTGTTTGTTTGTTGTTTGCATGCTTATCAACAAAATATAAGTGCACACAAATTTGGTTTTGTCTAAACTTCCATCTGGAAGCAGTTCATAATGAAACTTGCCATTCAGCACGCAAGCTTCATGTCTTGAGCCATCATATTATTGCCGTTTGCTGTACTCTTACTATCACACAATGATAGGACTGTGATGATGGCAAAAAGTTGGGGTCAAACCTTATCAAATCATTAATTTTTGTTAAAGAAATCTTAACGCCTTAAAATAATCACATTAATCACATGTGCTATTGTCTTAACATTGACAGCCCAGTTTCTGTTAAACAGAAAGATTTCTTCAACACATTTCTACACATAATAGTTTTAATAACTCATTTTGAATAACTGATTTCTTTTATCTTTGCCATGATGACAGTACATAATATTTTACTAGATATTTTTCAAAATACTAATATTCAGCTTCGAGTGTAATTTAAAGGCTTACCTAGGTTACTTAAGCAATTTAGGGTAATTAGCAAGTCATTGTATAACAGTGGTTTGTTTTGTAGGCAATCAAAAAACAATTGCTTAAGAAGGCTAATAATATTGACTTTAAAAGGTTTTTTAAAAATTAAAAACAGCTTTTATTCTAGCCAAAATAAAACAAATAAGACTTTTGCCAGAAGAAAAAATATTATAGCAAATGCTGTGAAAAATTCCTTGCTCTGTTAAACATCATTTGGGAAATATTTGGATAAAGGAAAAACATTAACTGTATGTAAAACTTGATGTCTGAATGAGTTATGATCCATGTCACAGGTGTGGCAGCGTCTCAGGAGCAGGATTTCGGCACTGCTAACCTGCACATGGAGGTGTCTGACGTGATCAGCGTGCTGGTTTACGTTGGAGTGGCCAAAGGGAATGGCGTCTTGTCCAAAACAGGTAAGTCTGAGATCCGTCCACCAGCACAACTGTCATTTACTGTCCATTAACTCAGTGAAAGATGTGGAGGGGCAAAAGCTTCCTGCTTGAGCAGAAATGTTCCATAAACCCCTGAGCTCAGAGGAAGAAAAAAAAAAACACAGAACATGGTTTCCACCCTGGAAACAATGAAATGTAAGAGATGCATCTGGAAGAAGTTTTCCATGCCTGTGCATTGCCATAGCAGCGCTGCAAAGAGCTTTTCTCTCAGCACTTAAAAGAGAGTGAATCAGTAAAACCTTCACATTAACAGGGCTGTATTGCGAACTAAAATCCAGTTGCAGCTTATCGTATACAGTAGGATGTCTGCTACAGTAGACAGATCTCAAAAAACATTTTGACCCTTCAAGATGTAATGTTACATATAAATATCTTAAATCATTGGTTCTCAGTCTTTTTGACCCCAGTTTTTCTGTCCAGATCTACAATATTACAGCTTGGTAAAACTACAAAATTGCTGTTCTTGATCACTCTTATTTTCTTTATAAACATGCTCATGGCATTTAAAAATTACATTTGTATTAAAAACATACAAATCTCACACATAAATAATTAGTTGTTTCGGCCAATCATCTTTCCAACCTTCATTTTTACGCTAATGCTAGGGTACAGTGATTATCAGTGATTCAGCATGTATATAAAATAATGTTAAAGAGGTTTAATATGTATTAATTTGATTATAAACCTTACCATTTCTGTGCTTCTGAATGGCTGTATTTAAATTTCTGTCATGTTTCATCTGGTGCAAACAGCCAAACTGCTTACTGCAAATCTTGTCACGTAGCATAGTATTATTTATATTATTTGGTAATTAATAACAATATTGAGGAAATCTGTGTCTCATTTCGGAGGCTGCTACTGTCCACTGGAGGTCGCATTTCGGTTGCGGGCACATGGTTTAAGAGCCTTCCTGACTGAATGAATGAAATCTGCTGTTTTCCACAAAGGCTACCGGTGGTGTTGAAATATAATTGGCTAAAGTGGCAGTTGGGCGGGTTAGGAGAACCAAAACAAAGACAGACGTTCCGGCACGTAACGCACATTTTCAAAGCAGAATATCTGACTTTAGCATCGTTTTTTAGATGTTCACTTAGCATGTTTCTTAAATATCTTCAAATATATTATGGTATTGTTATGCTTTAGAAGAGTCAAAAACGTACATACAGCATCTTTAATAATGCATTAGTAAATGTTGAACTATGATGAATTAATGCTTTACAAGATTATTCATACTTAATGTTAGCAAATACATGAACTAATGGACCATTGCTCTAAAGTGTTACCAAAATTGTCCAAAATAAAAGTGCATATTTAATTGCTTTTGAAAGTTTGTCAAGACCCCTTTTAGGAAAACCATGGCCATTTACTTAGCAAAAATGTCTTCAACATTCAACATGTTTGATAAAAAACACACATTCATTTCGATTTGTTATTGTGATTTTTACTATACTGTAGTTGACACTAAACACTTTGCTGAGTAATCATGTAAATGATGTTGATATTTACCCCCTTATGTTTTGGTTTTTAAGTCATTTTACAGTTGTGAGATGGCCCTTCTATTTTTATCTGCCGTCTCATGGGCAGACATGAGGAGAATATATAAAAGCCAGACTCCCACACATACTGCTTGCCATTAATTTTTAAACATCGCTCCGTCTTCAAAAGAGGACAGCGCTGCCTGCTTTTATAATAAATTAAGCTGACTGTGTGATGTGTTTGCCGTGTAACCGCATGAGCGTGTTTGTGCCAAACACACAGGAGTGCTGAAGAGGCTGGAGGAGGAAGATCTGGATGACAACGTCAAGAAAAGATTAAAGGACTCGAGCGAGACTCCCGGAGCCTTGTGGCACATCTACACCAGCAAAGACGGCGAGAAGATTAAAGAGTTCCTGCACAAGGTTATTTTCATTTGATTTCTCGGCTGATCTTGAAATAATACAGTGGATCATTGGAGTGACGCTCACTCTCAAGTGTCCTCATCAAACCTTTTTCCCTCTCTTGCACAAGAAAGTTTTATAGGATTCGTATCATATATTTTTCTGGAGCAGTGGTTCTCAACTAGTTTGGCTATGGGACACTTATATTCTAAGGGCCATTAAGCCGTGATCAGGATATTTTTTTTTGCTATTTCTGCGAGTATAGTAACTAAAAACTTAAAATATGTAATAAAAAATAGTTACTTTTATTTGAGGTTTCCAATGCAAATCCAATTAGAACCACTTGTTTTGGTAAACAAAACAAGCCTCTCTTAAAATATATCTACTAAAAGACAGAATATATTACTTTACAAACTGTATTGTAAATAAATCATATAAACATTTGCATATTATTCAATAATACTACTGAAATAATATGAAAACTATATTTATATATGTGAGCAATATCACACATTAGTAGCAGTGCGATATGGCTGTATATCTGCACTGGTGGGAGGCGTGCGTTGCTTGAGGCCATAGGCCGACTAGTGTCCCACCAGTGCCAATATACAGCCATATTGCACTGCTGCGAGTGTGATATTGCGTTTATACAACAGTTTGACAGCATAATTGTGTATATAAAAAAGAAAATCAAACACAAAGTCTCTAAAACCCTTTTGTAAGAGGAACTACTTTCTTGCGCCGTTTATACACATCTGCAGCTGACGTCAGAACAGCAGAAACCGTTGCTACTTCACAAACATCACTTTAGAGCTAGTATTTGAATGATTCTCTAGCGTAATGTCTAAAGTGATGACAAAACAGGTGATTTTGCTCACATTTTAAGATTATAAGGCTGAACAGCATGAAGTGCCATCAGTCAACAGAGATTTCCCAGTATTTTTCTGTTGCAATCTGGATTTCACAATAATTAACCCAGAAAAAGCCAAAGCAAAGCAAACACTACCAGATTACTATGGTATAAATACAGCACTACAAAATACAAAAGAGAGAGATCAACTTGTGTTCATTGTAAAATGCTGTTTCTCTCCCTAAGGACTTATTATGCGGTCTCTGTCACCATCTTGTGGTGGAACGTCAATCGTCTTTGCTCTGCTCAGTATAATAGGCTGATGGCAGTCAATGCACTAAATCTCTGAACTATGAATATTTAAAATAGGCACTGTCCTTATAAATAAACTGCATATTTGCAATCTAAACTACATTCTCACCTAAAAAGCCTCAAAAGTACATTATGTTGTCCAACAGCTGCAATATTTCTCAAACTGTAGTGCTTTGCTTGCCACTCGTAAGGGCGGAGTAATACACAAGGATAAAGAGGCTGTACGAGTGCTGATATTACTTTAACATCTCATGGCTATCAGCCAATCAGATCTATTTTATATATATTTATATAAACATAAGTAAATAAATAGACTCAATGATGAGCTAAAAAAAATTTCAGAAATTTTAAAAGGATTTCTGAGTGCACAGTTTCCGTGTTGGCCTAGCCATGAACCATTGTTTTTCTTTTATTCCATAAGGAACTGACCTAATTAAATAAATAAAAATAAAGCATTTTAAACATACAAACCCAAGCAAGTTTACTTCACAAAAATTGCTAACACATGAACGTACAGTCCCAGTTTACTAAACATACAAATACATTGAAATAATTTGACTAATAATACTGATGAATGAACACTATAATGCTAAGTTAATGCCAAGTTAATGCTATTAATTAATACTCTCCAAATGGGTTTTTTGTTGATTCAATAAAGTTATTAAAGTGGTATGAGCCAGCACAGTTGTTTAAAATATATACAAAATAACACAAAGTGAAAATGGCATTATGATGAACAAATGATGAAAAGCACATAGTATTGTAAATGAAATGTAATTGAAACATGTGGAAACACCTCATAAAAACAGCACAACTGTAAATAATCATTTCCAGCTAGTACCATTAACGTAATTTATTGGTTATTTTTGGTAATTGCATGAATTACTGATTTACAAAATAACTGTGAAGCTCATTTCTTTTGCTCTTTATTTACATTGAAGTGATTTACAGTGTACATAATTTCTGCGTGCAATCCTATAAGCATCACAAGATCAGCACAAGATCACAAAAGTTTGTTTTTGTGAGGTGAGAGACATTTTGTTTATTTCAAAAAGTACTAATGACACCTCCTTTAAACATTGCATCTGATCACATACACTAAATTAGGAGAATACATTTTTTTCATGCACTTGAACTGCATCTGACAGAAGCATCAGTAGCTTTCACACACATCTTTTAAAATCAAAGTCGTGCATCACAAAACACTGTAACTTTTGCAACCTAACTGTTAAGAAACACTTTCCTGGACTATGCAGATCTTTACTGTTTTTTTTTCCCCTAACTCAGTGTTTGTGAATGTTTGGACATAACAGGTGGTGAAAGAGCAGGGTATGGAGATCGCAGCAGATCACGACCCCATCCGTGATTCCAGCTACTACTTGAGCCGAAAGCTACGTCAACGGCTGCTGGATGAACATGGCATTCAGGGCTGGACTGTGGTGCAGTTTTTGGGTGATTCAGTCCTGATCCCGGCAGGAGCTCTGCACCAGGTATCAGCTCACTTCTTTGGCTTCTGCGGTTACACAGACCACATTAAGCTGTATTTACACTACTAAACTTTGTTGCAATAAGGTAGGCTTGTCACAAAAATCAATATATTGACTTATCGCACAACACATGGACATGACCTCAATCATTTTT
>CAIGQW010012936.1:5114070-5136393 GCA_903798125.1 Danio choprae | reverse complement strand
TACTATAAATTACTTTAGTATATTTTCATGTGGGTGTCTGACAACTGAAAATAGATCTGGTAGCAGATATCACAGCCTCTGTTACTTTTTACCTTGCACTCTTTTGTTAAAATGTGTTATTATTTATTAGTGTTATGGATTGCGTTTTCACATTCTGATTCCAATGCCTCATTATTAAATAGTTAAAATGGCTGTAATTAAATTAAATATTCTAAAAAAATAAAATATTATGTGTTCTTTGGAAGAGTGTACTTACATTGTGATGTTATTATATTGTCATTCTGGCATTATATAATGAGTGGCATAAAATGGTCTTAAAATGACAATAATATCGTTTATCACAATATATTTTGGTGCAATATATCATACAACAAACAATAGTTATCGTGACAGGCCTAATTTATAGTGCTGTTGAATTTATGGAGCATATGAAAATACAATCACAAATGATGCATATTGATGTTAACCTAAGGTGCTCTTCGAATTTAACTAGGGATTTGTTTTCTGGTCACAAAAATATTGTTATATTTGTTATATCAGGGTGTCTGTGGATCCTTAAAAAGTCTTAAATTCCTTAGTATAAAAATAAGGCCTTAATTAGTCTTAAATCTGCATTTCAAAGGTTTTACAATGTAATGGAACTGACCCTGTAAAGAAGAATTTGTTTCCAATTTGAAATCAACTTCACCCAGTCACCCATAACAAAATAGGTGGAACTTAATAAAATACATTCCCCGTAAGCGGAGATTTTGCTTACGCAAGCAGAGTTTGTGGGGATTTTGCTCTATTTTTGCAAATTCTGTACTATAAAATTTGCCTTAAATTTAATTCTTTGTGGTATTAAAATTACTGCAGATACCCTGTATATGCACTTGTATGAGTCAAGCTTTACTAGTAAACATCCTCTTTTATTAGCTAATGTCCAACAGTGCTGTATCTGCATCTTCATGACATCACCTCACGTTTGTGTGTTTACAGGTGCAGAATCTTCACAGCTGCATTCAGGTGATCAATGATTTCGTGTCTCCAGAGCACGTGGGGCATTCCTTCCACTTAACACAAGAACTCAGATCCTCCAAAGAGGAGATGAACTACGAAGATAAGCTACAGGTAAACTTCACACACAACAGACAAATGACGATATTACTGGAAAATATGAGGATCACGTGTGAGTCTCTCATCAGCGTGACTGAGAATGCGCATTTATGTACAAACTGTGTTTGTCGATACCACTTTTTGAAAAGACACACCTCACAGCCAGATTAAATATTTATGTATTCAGATTAGTCATTAGATTCACTCAGTTTGTTTACTTAATGTGATGTTGTTCTAATGCCAAATGCTGCTCTTTATTTTTCATATCACAAAAGGGGAAATCAAAAAAGTCCTTCTTTTCTCTTATCCATTTAGGCTATGACCACAGCAACAATCATGTTTTTTTTTTGCTTTTGTGGATTCCAAAATGTTTGCGTCCATACACATATCATTTAGAAAGATGTCTGCTTTAAAACTGGGTTAAAAGGCTGTAATATGTCTGCCACACCTATACGTGGTGCTGTAAACAAACACAGGCAGAGCTGCAGGATACACTACAATCATAGAAGAATGCAGAGAGCATGTGCGCACTGAGAACAGACATACAAAGACACACTATGTAACTGTTAACGTGTCTCCGCTGGTCATCTAGTTCAGGGGATCCCAAACTTTTCAGCTCGCAACCCCCAAAATAACAATTCCAGTGACTCGTGACCCCCACTATCCTCGGAGGTGGTTATAAACATACAAACATTGCACACAACGGTCCACACACACCAATAGGAACTATAGAAACACAAGCATATTGACAACACAAAAAAAGCGCAACAGTCTAACAACCATATACTTTTTTATAGTCATTATTCATTTGTTTAATTAATAAATTTATTGGCTTTTTATTTGTATGTCGTCTTTTTATGTAACTATTAAGTACATATGTTTTATTCTGTAGGTTATGGATAAAATATGGTAATTCTAATAGTTTAATAACATATATGAGATTTTTGGAAATCACCAAGCGGTCAGGATGTGTTTCTAACAACCTGCCGTTTGTCTCAGGTCAAGAACATCTTCTACCACTGCGTGAAAGACGCCGTGGGGACATTGAAGAGGAGCTGTGCTGAGGAGGAAGAGGAGAGCAACTCATGACAGCCGTCCACACGCACGCACACACCGCCAACCTCCAGTGCCAAGTAGACCACACCAACACCAACACCACCCGTCTGACAGCTAGCGTTCCTCTATCCGTTTGCTTTCCTTTCCCTCTCCTTCTTTCATACTGTATAGTTTCAGTATTTATTTTTAGGCGTTCTGTTCTCGATCAAATGTAAATGTGACTTGTACAGTTTGCTAATGGATTTCACTACTTTTGGAGACTTGGAGTTACTGTGAGAGAGATCCACCATCTCGTGTCCTCATGCCATATCTTTTGAGAAAAAAACAACAAAAACAAGAACTGCCAAACAATTGTAAACATTGTAAAGTTCTGTTATTATGTAAAGAAAGACTTAATAACTCACTTCAGCATTTTATTAAGAAGTATTCACTGTAAAATGGAGACATTTGCAAAAAAAAAAAAAGAAAAGAAAAGAAAAAAGTTGTAATTTATTTAAGAAAATTGTCGTTTTTTTCTCCTTTTTATGTTCAGATTTACTATGGTGAACTTTTGAAGTTCGATGGAAAAAGGAAATCGTACTATGCTGTGTAAATATATACATATATACATTCACTGATGTATTTTTTTAAACATGGCTTGCTTCAATTTCAAATTTTAAAGTGCAAGTGTTACATGCTTTGTACATTGAAGTTCAAAAGGGTTTTACATTTTCCATTAAAATGGATTTATCAAATATCCGCCTGCCTTTTGCCTTATTGACGAGCCGGCGCTCAGAAACTCAAATCGACAGGAGTTTCTTTGGGTAACAATGAGGGTTTATGAAAAATAATAAATAAGTGTAACTCCAGATTAGAAATGTAACATGTAACTAATTGGCAGTTTGGTTAGTATTTATGCAAAACAAATGTGGTTCTGCTTTGTTGTCATTCTCGTAATGAACAGCAGAGGGAGCTCTTGAGAAATCGAGCTTCAGTAATCATCCTCATATAGTGGAGTAGCTATAATGATTTATAACAGGGCATTTCCATCTTTTTGATTACGTTTGACTCCAGATATGCTCCTAAAATGCATCTGTACTTTTTTTTAAATTAATTTCACATTTACAATGCAAAACATTTATATTATAAATGTGTCTAAAGTGGCGACACGGTGGCTCAGTGGTTAGCACTGTCGCCTCACAGCAAGAAGGTTGCTGGTTCAAGTCCCGGTTAGGTCAGTTGGCATTTCTGGGTGGAGTTTGCATGTTCTCCTCGTGTTCGCATGGGTTTCCTCCAGGTGCTCCGGTTTCCCCCACAAGTCCAAAGACATGCGGTACAGGTGAATTGGGTAAGCTAAATTGGCCATAGTGTATGAGTGTGTGTGAATGAGTGAGTGTGGATGTTTCCCAGAGATGGGTTGTGGCTGGAAGGGCATCTGCTGAGTAAAAAACATTCCCCCCACAGTCCAAAGATATGCGCTATAGGTGAATTGGGTAAACTAAATTGGCTGTAGTGTATGTGTGAGGGGACAAAGGCGAAGGAAAATAAATAAATGAATGGGTCTAAAGCGTTATTTGGAAAATATTTAGTTCCTATTTAGTTGCATTGCTAAAGAACTAAATGGGTTCTCAATTCAGACCACATCTGTGGAATAAAACGTTTTAAATAATACTTTTTGAAATGGCATTGAATATACATTTGAATATCATTTCCCCAAACAAATAAAAAAATGTGCAAGAGTAATCAAATTCACGATTCTTCAACAGTATCCCAATAAGTATCCAGCTTTTATGCATGTGACGTGAAGTCAAATGTTGTTTAACCATTAAAGCTGCAGTATGTAAGTCTGACACCCAGTGTTTGAACTAGGTATTGCACCCCTGGTTCAAAACACACAGAGCAGGTTGCCAGATTGATGACACCAACAAAATATGATTTAAGTCGTGTTCTAAATAAAAGCAACGGCAAACGATAGAAGGAATATTTTCCATATTAATTGGAGTTTTTGTCCTAACCATAACCTGAAATTTATATTTTAGAAACGGCTTCTATTTCTCACAGGTGAACAACAGGATAAACTATGATCACCTCAGGTACACCTCGTGTGCTTTATTCAGTGTTAAATGCTAATAATGTGAGTTTAAATGCCATTTGACAATTATTGCCATACTACTGAAAGCAGCAGCAGATACCTTACCTCAGCTTACCTCAGAACCGTTTGAAATTGAACTTCAGAACTGTGACTCAAAGCCAACAAACATCAACAGCCGCCAACACATATCAATCATTTAGCATGTACATTTCATAATGTTAAAGAGGTTTAATATGTATTAATTAGATTATAAACCTTACCTTTTTATTGGAGTGCAGTAAGTGTACTATTCTGTGCTTCTGAATGGCTGTATTTAAATTTCTGTCATGTTTTGTCTGGTCCAAACAACCAAATTGCTTATCACTGCAAATCTTGTCATGTAGCATGTTGTTAGGACACAATGTAACCTGCTCACCCTGTTTACGTTTGTAATGTTTATGTTATTTACTAATTAATTACCAGTTACCATGTGGAACTCTGAATCTGCGTCTCATTTCAGGGTCTGCTACTGTCCACCGGAGGTCGCATTTCGGTCACGGACACATACTTTGAGAGCCTTCATGATTGAATTAATCAAATACTCGGTTTTCCACCAAAGCAAAAAGAGCAACAGATTGATGCTTCCATTGTTAAAATCTTTAATGCTCGTCAGAACAAGTAACTCACAAAAGAATTATACAGAAATCCTTATTTCCAAAATCTTAATAATCATATACATAGTTACTGTAGAACAGCCATTCATGCATCAAAATCAATGATTTTTTTTACATTGCAAAACAACAAAATCTGATGCACCCTGATTACTGCGGTAAACCAGCAATTAAACATTGAAATAATAATAAAATTAAAAAAACCAATAAAAAGAGCAAAAAGTGATTTGGTTCCCTCTTGGTGACACACAAACTCGTCTCTTCCAGGCGCGTCTGACACATGTTGGTGCGCTTTTGATCAGTGTGAGGAGTGAACCTGCTTTATTGTTACACACGGTATGATTGTGCGATCGGTTACCTGAAAATATTAACACTGCGATCCTTGATTGATGATTACAGTACAAACAAAAGAAGCTCCGTTCATCCAGACTTTTTCACAGAGATCCAAAAAGCTGAGCGGAGATGAGAAACAAACAAAACAAACGAGAGATTCTATAGCGCTTGACTTGATTATTGCTTATAGTTCTGAATGCAATAGTTTGACGCTCACGTTCAGTCCCTAAAGTACAGCTGTTTTTGTCATTTTATAGTTCGTGGTTGCTACAAATCCTCCAGGGCGGCGATCTGACTGATCTTCGTACTAGTCGACGGGACCTTCGCAGTAAGGCAAAACAAGTGCTGCAAGCTGGTTAGTGTACAGAAACCGATGCATAACTAATTGCATTGATACCTCTTAGAACACAACGTCAACATGAGTGATGCTAATCAACAGATACTGCACAAAAACCTCACGCACGCAAACACACACGCACATCCTGGATGTATTTCACAGTGTCCGTGTAGGAAATAGTTTTAAGTGTGATTTTGTCTCATCTGTTTGTCTATGATGTCCCTTTTCAGTCGTACTTCATAACAACGACGACAACAACAGAAAATGCGTTAGAAATGTTTGGAAAAAGGCACACGTACTGACAAAAGAGTCTTCGTTCTTCATTTTAACCAATCGCTAATCGAAGCAAACAAGCTGACGGCTTGGTGAACCATCATTTTACGCCAGCGAAGCGTGTTTCCTCTGGCACGCGGTGGCGCTGGAAGTCTCCCTTTGGTTGCGTGTTTTCGAGAACATGAGTGTTCTCTACTTGTCTCCGTCCAGCAGCTCCTGCAGGATGTCCTCCGGAAGCTCCAGTCCGGGTAGATCTTCCAGAGGGATCTCCTGAGTGGGCATCTCCAGCGGAGGGAGCTGCGGGATGGGAATGTCCTTGGCCTTGCGCTCTTCATTGGGCTGTGGAAGCACCCATAACTCTGAATCCGCATCGGCGTAGTGTTCCTTCTTCAGCCGCGAGTTTTCCGCACGCAGTCGCTCGTTTTCCTGCTTTAACCGCTCGTTTTCGGACACAAGGCGGTCTACGAGTTTGCGCAGGTCATTAATGGTGGTTTGCTGCTCTTCAAGGCGGGTTTTGTCATCTTTCTGGGCTTTGCTGCCTGCGCAGGGCTCTGGGACGGTGCCTTTGTTTTTGAGGAGGTACAGCCAGGTGTCATACTCTCGGTCAGGGGGTTGAGAGGTGGTGTCCGTAGCTCCGGCTGGATGAAGGTGACGGCGGGCCGGCTGCTCTGAGACCTGGAGAGTTCTGGGTTTGTCTTCTCGCTTTGCTCGCTTCCATCGCTCTTCGATGAGCCGCTGCTGCTTCATGTGACTGTCCCTCTGAAGCTCCAGAGACAAGCGAGCCTAGGAATGAAACATAAAAGCTACAATTGAGCATTTCAGAAACTGAAAATGTCACTTTTACCAATTATTGAAAATCAGTACTAGCATACCTGTTCACATTCGGTGAGCTTCATGGCCTCCTTGAGAAGATCTGTGGAAACATGACCGCAATTGAGTCTTTTGCTAATATAGATTAACTTAGATTTACCACTGCCAAACACCATACAGCAGGGGTGCCCAATCCTATTCCTGGAGATCTACCTTCCTGCAACCTTGATCAAACACACCTGTCTGTAATTGCCAAGTGCTCCTTCAGATCCGACTTAACTAAAATTATTGTGTTTGATCAGGGTTGGAGCTGAATTCTGCGGGAAGGTAGATCTTCAGGAACAGGATTGGGCACCCCTGCCATACACTAACTGTTCTTTGCAAGAACAGGGGAGCACTTTAAATATGAAGACTTGGCTCTACTATAGTAAAGGGGAAAATGTTAAGAGAGATTTGTTTTGTTTTTTTACATGGTCACTCAATGGCCATTTCATTACAGTCTGCTAATATAGTGTCAGGGGCCGATCACACCGAACATGCTTTTCCGTTCTCACGGCAAACTTGTTGCAGTTTAAATATTGACAAGAACATGAACTGTAGTGTTTCACTGTCTGTTCTGAAATGTCAGCGCTGTCCACGTACAGAGATCTCTTCAGTCTCTCTTCGTTCTCGCCTTAGATATGTTGCTCTCAAAAAATTTTACTACACGTCACGATGATACAGGATGTAATATGTGTGATTGGTCAGCTTGTTATCGCTGCTGACAGCCGTGGATGCGGAGAGAGGCCGGTGGCTAGAGTGTTTACTGTTCAATTAATGTCGAGTCCCGTGAAGGAGCTCCAGATCAATACTTTTGTTTATGTTTATTTGTTTTATGATTAAAATTGTTGATCATTTGTCCATTCCCGCCTCTTTCTTCCCTGAACGAGTGTACAGCAGCATCGCATGCATTTCCAGCATCAACTCAAAACACCGGAAAAGAAACTCGACATAGGCTGCGTCCAAAATCTCCTACTACTCGAGTAGGTACTACATTTGAATTTACAACCTGAAGTATGTTCTATAAAATATGAATGCGAGTAGTATGAATAGAACTCGGATGTACTACATCCGCCATTTGTCATGATCATGTGACCTACCCGCGTCAGTTGCATCGCTTCACTCCCATTCATGAATTCTCTCATGTGGCATCATGGGATAGCGTAGCATCCATCAGATGCGCACTTCAGAATCTTGCTGGAACTAGTAGGTCATCCAGGTACTTTTCCCATGCTGTTTTTAGAATGTTATGAATTCGGACATACTACTCGGCTTGCATACTGTTTACAGCCACAGTGTATAACAGAAACATCACTACCCCAACAGCATTTCGGAAGTGCCAGAGCAGCACAGACAAAATGTAGAAGAATAAAATGCACACAATGGGCGTTGGTTACATTCAAGGTATGCACCATGGGATATGGAGAGCACTTGACACAGAAGTATAAATCAGGCTTTAGACACTCCAGAAACAGATGCAACCAAGAAAACACCTTAAACACCACTGATTTGCCATGGTGTTTACGTGCTCAATAGAAATGATTATGATTGGCTGTGAAGGTCATCAGTTTACCGAACTTACCGCTGTTTACTGAGTGTAACCACAGATACAGGGACACAGGAGCGCAAAGATCAGCTGGTCTGTTTATGAGCTGACATACGAGCGATCCGCTGATGAATCGACTGATCTTCACAGCTTTAAAACGCTCCAGTGTCCCTGTATCTGTGGTTACACTCAGTAAACAGCAGTGAGTTCAGTGAACTGATGACCTTCACGGCCAATCACAGTCATTTCTGTTGAGCACGTGAACACAATGGCAAATCAGCACTGCTTTAAGAACGCGCTCAAATGTTAGCGGGAAATGGACGTTTCTAAAATTCCAGTATCGTGACAACACTAATTCAAAGTCATTCACTTCTCTTTTCATTTCCATTTTAGTGCTCATTTTGAGTTTAAGTGTATCATCTCGACCACGATTGCATTCCTAAATTCACAGAGCAACTGCAATGTAATTGGCTGATTGGATATTTGCAGTTTCTGGTGAGTGTCGTGTGAAATATTTACTTTATAGTGTAATGTGCAATTACTTGTATATTAATGCTTACATTCTACATTTATGCAAATGAATATGGCCTATATATATCATAATATATCATACGAGTCAAACAAGTAACATAAATAAGAGTTTGTGTTGCCATATTTCTGATAATATCCACATATTTTAAAAATGACATCCATCAATTTGTAAAATATAAAATGAAAGACAGAAAACCACTGAAACTATCATATTAAAATATATATATATTTCAATAACTAAATGACAAATAGGTCATAATTATTTTCCTATTATTCAAAGAAATATTCATTTAATCCTAGTATAAACAATAGCATTTTGTTCCTGAGTGCATGAGTTTTATCACTAAGGTACCGTAAACATTTATTTCCACAGACGTCTCCATGAGAATTATGCTCTGAATAGGGATTGAAAGAGAAATCAACCTGCAGCTTTTCTGTGGCAGGAGATGGCATCTTCAAATTTCCCAGCGGCCAGCAAGCGGTCTGCCTTCCTGCACTGCTGATGGGCCTGAAAGGGAGGATACAGCTCTTCGCATTACTTCATCATGATGGGTTGATTAGCACTAAAAACTAATTACAGCACAGATAAATGACATTAGCCCTGATTAACTCTAAACCTACATGAAGTTCTAAATGGAAGTTCATCTAATCCTTTCAGTCACAGTGAAAGTCTATTTAAAGTGATCTGTCAATACTCCCGTCATCCATCCAACACTGTACTGTACTGAGATCTACTTATTTTACTGTAACTGTTCATCAAATATCATCCTCAAACCCTCTATCATTAACCTCATTTCACGCTAAGCTAATTTTTTATTTTAAACCCAGTCAACCATGTAATTTAAAGGGATAATTAATCCAAAAAAAGAAGAATTTTACCTCATCATTTACTCTCCTTATGTGGTTTTAAACCTTTATGAGTTTCTTTCTTCTACGGAATACAAAAGAAGATATTTCGAAGAATGCTGGTAACTGGCATCCATCGACTTCCATAGTAGTTTATTTGTCTACTATGGAAGTCAATGGGTGCCATCAACCAGAATTCTTCAAAATATTTTATTTATTTTGTGCGTGCGTGCGTGCGTGCGTGCGTGTGTGTGTTCAACAGAAGAAAGAAAGCCAAACAGATTTTGAACAAGTAAAGGGTGAGTAAACAATGACAGAATTTTTTTTGGGGGGGGTGAACTGTCCTTTTAACTCTGAGCACAAAAGTTCATTATGTATTTTGAGATCAGAAAATCTGACATTCAAAATCTATTTTAAAGGTCATAGTAAGTATATTAGTAAGTAATACATATGTGAATTCTTTGTACAGGTGGTCAGATATTTTTGCCTCTACTGACACAAAAAAGTGTGTGCTTAATAATGCTGAATTTGCACTTGTAAAGAATTTCTAATATGTTGAGTATTTCTTAAACTGCAGTTACATATAACATCAAAATAATCAAATAAAAGATCACAAGTGTCCAATACATTTATCTACATTAAAGACCCTTTTTTTAAAGCAGTATACACTACCTGACAAGTCTTGCTGCCTATCCAAGTTTTATGAACAACAAATAATAACTTGACTTCTAGTTGATCATTTGATATCAGAAGTGGCTTATTAATATATATATATATATATATATATATATATATATATATATTATATGGCAAAAGCCTCTAGATTACGCTTATTTTACCAAAATAAAATGTGATCATGCCTTGATTTTTAATTATTTAATTAGAACAGTAAGGTCTGACTTTGCTTAGACAAATGTCTTGTCACTTAACAGAAATAATGTACAGTATAGAATGTAAAGTGCAGTGGAAAAATAATTAATATTGCCCATGACTCCCATGAGCCACTTATTAATAAAGTCATCTGGAATGGCAAAGAAAGCGTTCTTGCAGGACTCCCAGAGTTCACCAAGAGTCTTTGGATTCATCTTCAATGCCTCCTCCTTCATCTTACCCCAGACATGCTCAATAATGTTCATGTCTGGTGACTGGGCTGGCCAATCCTGGAGCACCTTGACCTTCTTTGCTTTCAGGAACTTTGACGTGGAGGCTGAAGTATGAGAAGGAGCGCTATCCTGCTGAAGAATTTGCCCTCTCCTGTGGTTTGTAATGTAATGGGCAGCACAAATGTCTTGATACCTCAGGCTGTTGATGTTGCCATCCACTCTGCAGATCTCTCGCACGCCCCCATACTGAATGTAACCCCAAATCATGATTTTTCCTTCACCAAACTTGACTGATTACTGCGAGAATCTTGGGTCCATGCGGGTTCCAATAGGTCTTCTGCAGTATTTGTGATGAATAAGATGCAGTTCAATAGATGATTCATCAGAAAAATCTACCTTCTGCCACTTTTCCAAATGATCCACTAGAAGTCAAGTTATTATTTTTGCTCTTACAACTGGGATCGATGACAAGACTTTTGTCAGGGAGTGTACATATTCTGATGTGATGATTTGGGACCATCATCAAGATTTATATATAAATATATTTCTTAGTGCTGGACAAAAATAAATTGCATCCAAAATAAAAGTTTGTTTTGATATAATTTAAATGTGTGTACTGTGTATATTTATTATGTATATATACACACACATGCATGTATATATATTTAAGGAAATGTTTATTTATATTTAGATATAAAATACACATGTATAAGATACTAATTTTATATACATTTAAATATCATAAATATGTAACACAATTGTTTTGTATAGTTTTGTTTCTATGTGTGTGTATCACATATACATAATAAACATACACACACACACACATATACTATGTCACAACAAACTTTATTTTTGAATGCGATTAATGGTGATTAACCTTTGCCCA
The DNA here is from genome assembly GCA_903798125.1 of Danio choprae. Classification (NCBI taxonomy): domain Eukaryota; kingdom Metazoa; phylum Chordata; class Actinopteri; order Cypriniformes; family Danionidae; genus Danio; species Danio choprae. Next base: position 5,124,814 of record CAIGQW010012936.1, on the reverse strand, counting down.
GCACTAATATTTATACACGTGCTCTATTTGCAGATGTTTTTTTGTTAATATTTTGAACAAAATATCAAAAGGTTAAACAATAAAGACATTTTTCTCAGAGTTCTTTGCTCTTATTTCCCAAGGGTGCCAATAGTACTGGAGAGCACTGTATTAAAATAATTGTATTGTACTTAGTATTGTATAACACTGTTATTTGTTTATATTCTTGCAACTATCTTGCAACTATTTGTCTTTACAAGTAAAAATCCAATAAAAAAACTATTAAAGGGGACCTATTATGCCCCTTTATACAAGATGTAAAATAAGTCTCTGATGTCCCTAGAGTGTGTATGTGATATTTTTTAGAACTCTTTGAAACTGCCCCTTTTAGGCTTTGATTTAGATTGTAAGGTTTTGGTGACTTGCTTTACATTCAAATGAGATTGTGACCCAGCCCTTTTTTCAGCAGAGGGCGGAGCTACAAATGCCTGTGTCAGCACAGCCGCAGATTCAAAAACAAGACTAACATAAATCAAATTTTAATGTGATAAGAAGTGTCTCAGAAGGCAGTCTATGGAGACTACAGTGTTCATTTGTGCATCCTAAAACTCCACATTTATAATGCCTCTTAGTCGCTGATATTATATTCAGCAGGTACCTTGAAAACTCTAATGGCGGACGGCTGCTTCTTACTAAGGGCTGTTTATGCTAATGAAAGGGACTTTTCCCTTCTGATGAGATGTACAAAGGGAGATTGTAAAAGTGTTTCTGAAGAAGTTATAATCAAGTGTGATTATAAAAATATATAAGTTTAAACACTGTATAAATGTGATTTTTGCATAATAGGTCCCTTTTTAACAACATTTTTTCTACTGGTGATCCCAGAATTACTTTAGGATAATCTCATTAAATACACACGACCTTTAGAAATGCTGTAAGACTCTGATAAAATAATAAAATCACACAAACCAATCTAAGTGAAGCCACTTCGTGTTTGTTTAGAGGTGATCAGCTGTCAGCAGTAAACAAACAGTTAGCCATATAAAGGCTAACTAAAACTGACCACACAAAAACAGCTCACGGTTTATACGAAGCCTTTTTACCGCGGTTGAATGAATTCAGAATAAATGATAAATGACTGCACGTGTTTCGGGACAGGTGAACCTCTTCGCAGCTTTTATTTTATATTCTTTACAGATGCAAAGCGGCTAAGCTAACGGCGGCTAGCGTGCTAATGTGGCTTGTAAAGAGACACTTACGAGATTGAGAGGACTGTCGACCACCTCCATTCCTTCGTCGACTACAGTCTCAACCACACGAGAGACTCATCGGCACATTTCTGTCTTTATTCCGGGACCAGGGACTCTGGTTTCACCGGTTGCTGCTCCACTGCTACAATAGACGAGCAAAACAACAACTTCCCCCTCCGAGACGTCACCATCGCGTCACAGTGCGACGACACCCGAGACGAAGCAACGCTTTTTTTAAATTTGTCTTTTTTTTACATTTAACAAAACGCAATATTAAAAATAACGTCCATAATAATCGGTACGAATTAACTTTACATTACTAAACGAAGCTACTTTCTAACTCTGTTCCAAAGTTCAGTGATGTTTACTCTCACCACAAGAGGGAGCTTTTACCTTACAAATTCTATATCATTAACGTCACGAAATATTGTCGTGTTTCTTGGAGCTGATTTACCTTTTTACCTTTTTAGATTATGTATATTTATTTGATAAATGTTATCGTTAACTTTAAATATTAATTTGACGGTAAGTCAAACCAAATGCACAAACTGTGCAACTACATGTCAATTACCAATCATCACGGTGTTATTTTTTTATATATTAGTTAGGCTGCACGGTGGCGCAGTGAGTAGCACGATCGCCTCACAGCAAGAAGGTCGCTGGTTCAAGCCTCTGCTGGGCCAGTTGGCGTTTCTGTGTGGAGTTTGCATATTCTCCTCCGGGTGCTCCGGTTTCCCCCACAAGTCCAAAGACATCCGGTATAGGTGAATTGGGTAGGCTAAATTGTCCGTAGTGTATGTGTGTGAATGAGTGTGTGTGGATGTTTCCCAGAGATGGGTTGCAGCTGGAAGGGCATCCGCTGCGTAAAACATATGCTGGATAAGTTGGCGGTTCATTCCGCTGTGGCGACCCCAGATTGGTAAAGGGACTAAGCCGAAAAAGAAAATGAATGAATGAATATTGTATCTTATATGGCTACCTACACAACAAGCTATGGCTACCTAAACACAATACAACCTCCCAACCTTTCGATTGATAAAAAAAAACAACAACATTATTTTCCTTGTCCTCAATTATTGGCAACATCAGACACTAAATAGCATCAAATATGTTAAACATTTAACAGCAAACAAACTGCATTTATGTATGACCAACAAATATACAATAGCTAAATTAAAGATTATCAAAATATTAATCTGACAGTAGATTTCACACATCTGACGGTGCGGACGAAAACCTAATTTTGTAGCAATTTAACTATCAAATACATTGAATCCGTCAATTACTATATTAAAATATTCACAACAAATGTGCAAAGGCTTGTTTCCCCAAGACCCACTGACGGTGAAAATCTGACGGTGTTGACATTACTTCATTTCTTTCCCAAAGCATACAGAGTTCATGTAGTAGCCATTTTGTTTTTCTGTTATTGCTAGATGCTAATCAAACCTGCCTCAGGAGGACAACAATCATCTAAACATTTCGCATAATTTCCTCAGAAATTGGATGACGCCGTTGACATAATTTTTACCATAAATAACTTTATTTAAGATATTCTTCAGATACATAACATAACAGAACATGTCTGACACTGATGTACAGTGCAGAGGTAGACGGTGGTGAGGGTGTCCTTCACAGAGAGAACACTGCCCCTGATATTGGATGACTTATTACATTTTATTCAATATCTGAAATATTAATGGAGACACCTATAAAATACAACCGTTTAATACCACTCACTTATTTGTTTACTGTACATATATGTAAAAATAAAACACGTGTGGCCTCATCCTGACCTTGAGTGTGTGTTATTTGCTAATAATTGAATGGAGCTGACACAATTATTCAGCTTATACTACTGTAAACACACTTAAGACATCGGATGTTGTATTTTAAGACGTTTGTTAAGTTTTTGTACTCAAACAGCACTTGTGTGTGGTACTAGTTTCTTACGTATCTCACCCAAAGCATTTTGGGTAGCACTTTACAACAACAGTACATGATTAATGATGTACTAATATGTAAACTAAGCGCTACTTCATTATGAACACTAACTTTAACCACAACATGAGTCACATGAGGTTATGTTTGAATAATGGCTACCTTGGCTTACTTGTTGGTACACGTGTGTTAATTAACTTTAGTTTAAGCTAAATGTGTCCAACATGAACTTATGACCTGTGATTGTATCTTTATGCCATGACTTTACTTGGAGGGCCACATTATTATTATTAACTCATTCTTAACTACTCGTGTTCAAAACACAGAAAACCCAAAGCCGAATATGAACCTACAGCTTACTAATACTCTATGACAGAGTATTAGTTACTAATCCTAACAAAAAAAAGTTTATAGACTTTATTTTAATTCATTTTATTTGATTAAAAATATATTTTAAATATTATTTATATTTTATACTATACTTGTATTCTGAATTTCTCTGGAGTATAATGTTCATTCATTCATTTTCTTTTTCGGCTTAGTCCCTTTATTAATCTGGGGTCGCCACAGTGGAATGAACCGCCAACTTATCCAGCATATGTTTTATGCAGCGGATGCCCTTCCAGCTGCAACCCACCACTGGGAAACATCCATACACACTCATTCACACACATACACTACGGACAATTTAGCTTAGCCAATTTGTCTATGTCGGCTACACATCCATGATGTGAATCTCCCGTTCCACCACATCCCAAAGGTGCTGTATTGGATTGAGATCTGGTGACTGTGGAGGCCATTTGAGTACAGTGAACTCATTGTCATGTTCAAGAAACCAGTCCTAGAAGATTCGCGCTTTATGACATGGCGCGTTATCCTGCTGGAAGATGGGTACACTGTGGTCATAAAGGGATGGATATGGTCAGCAACAATACTCAGGTAGGCTGTGACGTTGACATGATGCTCAATTGGTACTAATGGGCCCCAAGTGTGCCAAGAAAATATCCCCCACACCATTACACCACCACCACCAGCCTGAACCGTTGATACAAGGCAGGCTGGATTCATCCTTTCATGTTGTTGATGCCAAATTCTGACCCTACCATCCGAATGTCGCATCAGAAATCGAGACTCATCAGACCAGGAAACGTTTTAACAAACTTCTATTGTCCAATTTTGGTGAGCCTGTGTGAATTGTAGAATCAGTTTCCTGTTCTTAGCTGACAGGAGTGGCACCCGCTGTGGTCTTCTGCTGCGGTAGCCCATCCGCCTCAAGGTTCGATGTGTTCAGAGATGCTCTTCTGCATACCTCGGTTGTAACGAGTGGTTACTTGAGCTACTGTTGCTCTTCTATCAGCTTGAACCAGTCTGGCCATTCTCCTCTGACCTGTGGTATCAACAAGGCATTTGCGTCCACAGAACTGCCGCTCACTGGATATTTTCTCTTTTTCGGACCATTCTCTGTAAACCCTAGAGATGGTTGTGCGTGAAAATCCCAGTAGATCAGCAGTTTCTGAAATACTCAGACCAGCCCGTCTGGCACCAACAAACTTGCCACGTTCAAAGTCACCTAAATCACTTTTCTTCCCCATTCTGATGCTCAGTTTGAACTGCAGCCGATCGTCTTGACCGTGTCAACATGCCTAAATGCATTGAGTTGCTGCCATGGTATTGGCTGATTAGAAATTTGCGTTAATGAGCAGTTGGACAGGTGTACCTAATAAAGTGGCCATTGCATGTATATGATATACATCAAAGGCGCAGACAGCATTAGCCTACACTCCAAAAATGACATTTGCTGTTTGTTCAAACTACTTATTTAAAATGAGCTCAAACAACACAATTCTTTAGTTTTTTGATGGGACAACTTAATTGTTTTATGTTCAATCCACTTAATTGTGTAAAAGCTAATAAGTTAAATTAATTCCTTCATGATGCCTCAACACAAATCGATTGTGTGGAACTCAGCATTTTTGACACTGTACATTAGTGTTTTTCTGGCCAGTGGTTGGAGATTCCTTACGCATCGTAATATTTTGTCCATTCAGAGAGTGCACTTATTATCTGATGACATCATTGGCTCAAGTGCTTTGTTTTTGTTGTCAAGTGCCACTTGCTTTATCCAAATGCTCTTCAATTACTACTAATAGAGAGTAGAACCGGATCAGATAGAGCCTCGTGAATCACACTGGCCTGCCATACACTCGCCGTACTCTGGGTTATATAAGGCCAGGTAATACATATTTCATACATAAGCCTTTCATTAGCCTTCTGCTGCGTTTGTTTGATCGAGTGTGTACAGTATGTGCTTTTACAGTATATGCTGCTCAGAAAGAAATAAAGCTCATTAGACTTAAAGCTGGATATGATTTTAACACTAGATATCATACAATGGCTGACTATATAATCATCCATTCATTTTCATTTCGGCTTAGTCCCTTTATTAATCTGGGGTCGCCACAGCAGAATGAACCGGCAACTTATCCAGCATATGTTTCACGCAGCGGATGCCCTTCCAGCTGCAACCCATCTCTGGGAAACATCCATACACACCCATTCACACTCACACATTCATTCATTCATTTTCATTTCGGCTTAGTCCCTTTATTAATCTGGGGCCGCCACAGCGGAATGAACCGCCAACTTATCCAGCATATGTTTTACACAGCGGATGCCCTTCCAGCTGCAACCCATCTCTGGGAAACATCCATACACACCCATTCACACTCATGCACTACGGACAATTTAGCTTACCCAATTCACCTGTACCGCATGTCTTTGGACTTGTGGGGGAAACCGGAGCACCCGGAGGAAACCCACGCCAACACAGGGAGAACATGCAAACTCCACACAGAAACGCCAACTGACCCAGCCGAGGCTCGAACCAGCGGATACTGAAAAAAAACTGGGCATGTAAGTGACCACCGTATCACCGACAGATCCTTTCGATTTTAGCAGGAAAAGATCCTTAAAGGGATAGTTCACGCAAAACTGAAAGACTCTGTCATCACTTGTTCACCCTTCGCTTGTTCCCGAACTGTTTGCTTTTCTTTATTCTAGGGCTGCACAGTATATTGTTTCAGCATCGATATCGCAATGCGAGAATCTGCAGTTGTCGCAAGTCTGCAATGTCACTGTATAGGCATTTCAAGTGAATTTAAGCCATTTGGACACAATAAATTATAATGTATGTAGCTTAAAGATTAATTGCATATTTATTTACACAATGAACACTATACGCTGTAAAAAGTGATTAATTGCTTTTCTTTAAAAAAGTGAGTGAACGTAACCATTAAGCTGACTTTATTTGTATAATTATGCACATAGTTCATTCTTTTCTTTTTCATTTTCTTTTCGGCTTCGTTCCTTTATTAATCTGGGGTCGCCACAGTGGAATGAACCGCCAACTTATCCAGCATAGGTTTTACGCAGTGGATGCCCTTCCAGCCGCAACCCATCCCTGGGAAACATCCATACACACTCACTCATTCACACACACACACACACACACTACGGACAATTTAGCTTACCCAATTCACCTGTACTGCATGTCTTTGGACTTGTGGGGGAAACCGGAGCACCCGGAGGAAACCCACGCCAACACAGGGAGAACATACAAACTCCACACAGAAATGCCAACTGACCCAGCCGAAGCTCGAACCAGCGACCTTCTTGCTGTGAGGCGAACGTGCTACCCACTGCGCCACCGTGACGCCCCTATTTATTTTAATATTATTTTATTTCATTATTTAATATGTAGGTTTTTTGGGGGTTGGGGGGGTAAAACGATTAACTCATGTTATTGATTACATTTTTGACACATGACGCTTTTCCTTCAACCATTTCAAGAATCTACACTAATAAAACGGTTCTTTTAAAAACATATTCCTGAAGTATTCATTATGGACGTCAAAATAGTTCTTCAATCGCATCACTTCAATTACAAAAACAATATTTTGCGACCTTTGGTTTAACGTTTGTGATGCTTTTCTCGTGAACGCAGCGACATTTGAAAACCGAACCAAAAGAATTTCTCAGCAAAACATAAGACGCGTGTGTTTTGAATACAATGTTTGTGATTCATAACTCCAGTAGATTATAAATGTAAATAAGCCATATTTAGCCTGGACAGTGTGTGGCTCTCTCTGTGTTTTGTGTACTCTATCAGATGGCAGTCGCTGGAACACTGTGGGTGTCCATCCAGACAACGGACAAATGTGAATCGAGTCATAACTCATTGAAAAGAGAAAGGAAAAATAGGCTGTCCGTTCATGTACAGCGGGCCACTGGAACAGAGTTAGCTTTGTTTCTGCCTCTGAGGTGCAAAAGTGAGCCTGCTTTTCTCCATCAAAGCCATGCTAACGGCCGTGTATGTGTGGGCTTCATTGTGAACCTGCTAACGGGGACTTGACGTTTGTGTCCGAGCCTTTATTTAGTGCATGAATGAGGTCTTCTGAGCTGGACGTTGATGTTCAAAAGAGCATTCTACTGTACTACTTGCATGATATTACACACTTTTTAAAAGTCTTTAATAAAAACAGGCGTTTACATTTTTTTGAAAGGTTACAATTCTCAATGTCTTTGGATTTTCTGTATTTATTAGGTGTGAGTTTGATAAATGTTCATATTTTTTGTATTCTGTCATAGTCTGATAACATTTATTTATTCATTCATTCATTTTCTTTTCGGCTTAGTCCCTTTATTAATCTGGGGCCGCCACAGTGGAATGAACCGCCAACTTATCCAGCATATGTTTTACGCAGCGGATGCCCTTCCAGCCGCAACCCATCTCTGGGAAACATTCATACACACTTATTCACTCTCATACACTACGGACAATTTAGCTTACCCAATTCACCTGTACCGCATGTCTTTGGACTTGTGGGGGAAACCAGAGCACCCAGAGGAAACCCACGCGAACACGGGGAGAACATGCAAACTCCACACAGAAATGCCTACTGACCCAGCCGAGGCTCGAACCAGGGACCTTCTTGCTGTGATGCGATTGTACTACTCACTGTGCCACCGCGTCACCCTTGATAACATTTATTACAAATTTGAAATAAAAATGTAGTTATATAGGGCGACACGGTGGCTCAATGGTTAGCACTGTCGCCTCACAGCAAGAAGGTCGCTGGTTCGAGTCCCGCCTGGGTCAGTTGGCATTTCTGTGTGGAGTTTGCATGTTCTCCCCGTGTTGGCGTCCTATACATGCGCTATAGGTAAATTGAGTAAATTGAACTAAATTGGCCATAGTGTATGTGTGTGGCGACCCCTGATGAGTAAAGGGACTAGGCCGAAAGAAAATGAATGAATGAAAGTAGCCATATAGAGCCTGTTTTTTCTATAGAAAATGAAAAAGCAAATGAAAAGTCATGAAAATTCTCAGTTTCTTTGGATTTTCTGTATTTATTAGGGGTCAGTTTGATAAATGCTTATATTTGTTGTATTTTGTAAATGTCTGATAAGATTTATTCCAAATTTCATATACAAATGTAGTCATATAGAGCAGTGGTTCCCAACCTTTTTTCGCCTGAGACCCCCTTTTTCCCCCTGGAAAATATTGTCCCCCTCAACATTTAATGACATTATCGCTCATATAAGATGACAAACAAACAAACGGTATGTTTATTACTATATCTACAGTAGATATGTTTATGCACAAATAATAGCATAATGTAAAATATAAAAGCAAAACATCAGTAGGCCATTTTTAACAGAAAAATGTAAGCCTTTGGCCTTTAAATTGGCCCTAAATTAGTTGCCAATTTTCTTGTCAGTAGCTGTGACGTCCCTCATCACCCCTTGGGTGTGTGTCAATTCTTTTGCCTTGCGCACAAAAAATGCTCTGGGCTTGTCGCGGTATTGGGGATGAGTTGTCTGCAAATGTCTTATTAATTTAGACGGCCTCATGCATTCGTTAGCAAGAACTTTGGCGCAGATAATACACTGTGGCTGGGTCAGAGACTCTTTGCTTCAAGAAAATTAAATAAAACCATAGTTCAGGTAACTATCTGGGTATTTCCTGCATTTTGAGTTTCCAGTATTGTTAGCGCTGCGACCCGAAATGTTTGGAGCTTCCTCACCTGGGTCCAGTATGCTTGGGTCATTAGTATTAGCTGCTGAAGGCGAATCAGTGAGACTCAGTCTTTTTTGTGGAGGATGAATTACAAATTTGTCCATTTTTTTCGTCAGCCAGGGGATTAAATGAACTAAGGCAACATGATCGTTCTCCTAATTGTCCACAGCTAAAATATTTAAAAAATATGATGCGACCCCCCACAGAGCTCGCTGAGGCCCCCTGTGGGCCGGGAGTCCCCTGTTGGGAACCGCTGATATAGAGCATGTTTTTTCTATAGAAAATTAAAAAGTAAATGAAAGTTCTCAATTTCTTTGGATTTTCTGTATTTGTTAGGTGTTTGTTTGAGAAATGTTAATATTTGTGGTATTTTGTAAACGTCTGATAACATTTATTCCATATTTCAAATAGGAATGTAGTCACACAGAGCGTGTCTTTTTCTATAGAAAAGGAAATGCTAAATGAAAAGGGATGGAAAATAATGAAGTGGTCAAAATATTAAAAGTGTATTGTGATTGACAATCAGGGTTGTTCCACCAAATATATATATATTTTTAACTCTTCTGAATTGAGAGAGGGGCGACGCGATGGTGCAGTGAGTAGCACAATCGCCTCACAGCAAGAAGGTCGCTGGTTCGAGCCTCGGCTGGGTCAGTTGGCATTTCTGTGTGGAGTTTGCATGTGTTCGCGTGGGTTTTCCCGGGTGCTCCGGTTTCCCCCACAAGTCTAAAGACATGCGCTACAGGTGAATTGGGTAAAGCTAAATTGTCCATAGTGAATGGGTGTGTATGGATGTTTCCCAGTGATGGGTTGCGGGAAGGGCATTCGCTGCATAAAACATGCTGGATAAGTTGGCGGTTCATTCCGCTGTGGAGACCCCAGATTAATAACGGGACTAAGCTAAAAAAAAATGTTTTATTTCAAACAAAGAAAAATATAGAGTAGCCTAACTTTAAAATCTCTTAATTTTCCCCACAGTTGTTTATACGGGTGGAATATAGATAAAATAATGTTCCTTCGTCATATATTTGTGTAAAATTAAAACAACATGTCTTTTTTATCACCTGTACTTAATAGAATATAGATAAGAATACCCCTAGACCAGGGGGGCCCACACTCAGTCCTGGAGGGCCGGTGTCCTGCATATTTTAGTTCCAACCCCAATTGGCACACCTGAACCAGCTAATCAAGCTCCTTCTAGGTATACTAGAAACTTCCAGACTGGTGTGTTGAAGGAAGTTGGAGCTAAACTATGAAGTACACTGGCCCTCGAGGACCGTTGTTAGAAAGAAAAAAAGTTGCTAGAAAGATATAAAGCATAATTACACTTATTGTTCCAATAAATAAGGCATTGATCATTTTTGCAAACGATTTTGAACCTAAATAAAACCAGTACTTTTGAAATGTCAACAAACTCAACTTAATTGTTTTATGTTCAGTCCACTTAAATTTGTAAGAAACATAATTATTGTGTTAACTTAATGGATTTGTGTTG
>CAIGQW010012936.1:5076547-5091495 GCA_903798125.1 Danio choprae | reverse complement strand
CCTGTACCGCATGTCTTTGGACTGTGGGGGAAACCGGAGCACCCGGAAGAAACCCACACCAACACGGGTAGAACATGCAAACTCCACACAGAAATGCCAAATATTTATTTGGTAAAATAGTTCATTTAATTACATTAATAGAGTTTATTTAGCGCAATCTCGCAGCAATCTTTAACTTTTTAGTGTCTAATTCATATTAATTTGTAGGATCTTATTTAAACATTCGTTCATTCATTCATTTTCCTTCGACTTAGTCCTTTTATTCATCAGGGGTCGCCACAGTGGAATGAACCACCAACTTATCCAGCATATGTTTTACACAGCGGATGCCCAACAAAGTTTATATAGGCATTTCAAACTCTGTTTTTCTCCTTCTTTCAGATGTTTGATCCTCACCCACTGAGATGCTGTGCTGAAAGAGCTCATGCTGACTTTCTAAAATAGAGCGCAGGTAACCAGTTTGCTCTTTTGTTCCCTCTACCCACTAATGTTAATAACTACTACTATATGCAGAGTGTAAAATACGCCTCTTACGGCTGTATCCGTTCTGGATACCAAAAGCTGTTCAACTCTCCTGTTAACATATTTTGACCCGTGCCCAAGGAAAATGTGCTGTTTAATTGCTGCTCCAAAAATCTGACACAGAGAAAAAAAAATGCAGCACATTCATATGAATAACCGGAATGAAATATTGTGAGTCTTCTGTTTAACGCATAATGTAATAAATGCTTTTAACATTGGTTATGACTTTATTAATAACTATATATGAAGTCACAACAGTGCATGTGAATAAATATTAGGGTATATTAGTGTAATATGACCTTATTGGTTCTTATAGTGTGCAACAATAACAACCATTATATATTTGTTTTTTATTTAAAGGTAAAAAATGCATTGCTAATGTGATGTTGGGCAGCACGGTAGCGCAGTGGGTAGCACAATCGCCTCACAGCAAGAAGGTCGCTGGTTCGAGCCCCGGCTGGGTCAGAAGGCATTTCTGTGTGGAGTTTGCATGAATGAATAATGCTGTGTTTTTGTGTAATAAATGATATCTGATATCTGAAATCCTGATTTTCAGACATATATTGTACACTTTCATCCGTTTGATAGCAAATCATTTGTATTTATTACAAACGGTAATATAATAAATACAATTTTCACACTACAGTACTGAATAAATGTTCATTTGAAGGAACAGTAGTGTCATCTGCCTATGCTGGTTCATGAATTATTCAACATTAACCATCTTTAAGTAAAAAAAAAATCTATAACTGCTTAATAGTGTGCAATTTAACATGTACAACCATGTAAGAAATTCTATATAACATGGTTATAACCTAATCTGTCCTTAATGTATAACAGACAGCAGGTACTTGTGCCCCATATTACAGTTATAGTTTATTTAAATGTCATTAAATTATTGACAGTGCGATGTTTAACATGTATAGCCATGTTAGAGATGCTATATAGCATACTACACCCAAATCTGTTTATAATTTTGGTCACACTTTATTTTAAAATATAATTCTCGCTGTTAATAACCATTAACTATGGCTTTAGTGCCAATAATCTCCTACTTTGCTGCTTATTAATAGTTATTAAGGTAGTAGTTAGGTTTAGGTATTGGGTAGGATTAGCGATGTAGAATAAGATCATTAAGATTTGTCTTTAATTTCAGATAGAAAACAGACAGAGGATGTGTATTTATTAAAAGCAGAAAAATAATATACAATGGTAACGCTTCATGTCCTTGTTACACATTCCATGTACTTACTATAATAGTTACAGTTAATTATGTATAATTACATGCAAAGCCTAAGCTAAGCCTCACCATATAGTAAGTACATGTAGCTAATTAAAATTACTCACGAGTTAAACGAATAGTTACACTATAACAAGGACACCTTAAAATAAAGCATAACCTACAGCATATAATTCTCCCACAGTATTAGATCTGGAAAAACAATATATAGATGGAGGAATAATTAATTTATTTCTTGAAGTTTCAACAATAGTGCTTATTAAATAGTTTATTTAAGATAAATAAACTACTATACTATAATAGCTACAGTTAATTATGTATAATTACATGCAAAACCTAAGCTAACATGTCCTCACCACATAGTAAGTACTGTACATGTAACTAATTAATAGTACTCATTAGTTAAATGAATGGTTGCACTATAACAAGTACACCTTAAAATTCTCCCACAGTATTGGATGTGGAAAAAACAATAGGAGGACATGGAGGAATAATAAAAATACCTTTAAGTTTATTATTAAAGTTTCAATGATGCTTAATAATGTGCTTACTAAATAATTAATTTAAAAGTCAAAAGATCACTGATTTGTTCCTAATGTACTGTTTCTATTACATGCCAAATAGCATGCTTGTATCCTAATCTGTCCTTAATTTCAGACAGACAACAGACACTGGTGTCAATTTGACAACAAAGGAGAAACGTGGCTTTTCTTGCATGTGCACCCCCCTCCCCCCACACCAGTCCTCGTCTGCTTAATTAACAAAGATGGGTCATTAGGGGGATTGTGAATGAGGTAACCAGACCCCCGATTAAAATGAACACAAGCTGCAAAAGCGCAAGAACAGCCTCATTTATACAGCTAAACTTTCCACATTATTAGCGTCATTTAAGAACAGGATAGTGGAAGCAATAAGAGTTGATAGAATTACACAAACGGGGGGAATATTCCGCTATGCTAATGAGCTGGTCTTTGGAGACCGGGCTTAATGGGGTTTCAGTAGGAGCCTTTATTACCCGCTCCGCTCCGCACCGGATCCGTCCACCAGGAGTAGAGGGGAGTCCGATAGCCTCGCTGATGTGATTGTCAGTGCTGCGTCTGGGCTAAAGCGCCTTGATTCATCTCCATCCAAATGGGCAGTGACGCCACGGCTGCATCTCCATCTTCGTCTGCGCAAGAGCGAATTCCCTGGAAAATAATGAATCGTGGCTTCATTTGTAACTGTCAGAGAAACCTCGGCTCCTCTTTCAGCTGATGAGAGCAAACGATCCTCAAACTTCCACAAGTTCACGGCTGTCATGTCATGTCAGGGACTACTTTGCGTTGGGAAAGTTGCTTGTCTTAAACGTTCGCTAATGTTAAAAAACTCTCATTTATTCCCACACAAACCGAGGCTCCCTCACACCGTGCTGCCTTTCTTTTTGTTGTCTGTTTTGTTTCTTCTCTTGTTAATGACAGGAGGCCGAGGTCATCCATCTTCCTCGGACATCCACCCACTGACCACCGATGGCCAATCCAGACTCTGGTGACCAGCATTATGGCTGTGTCAGGGTGCGAGCCCCCCTCTCAGCACCCCGTGATTAATCATCATTTGGAGAGTGGTGCTGGGACACTCAGGAGAGGCCCGGGCCCTGCAGGTGGTATCGGCTTTGGGGGAGAAAAGACCTGCCACTGGGTCTTTGTGTCTTCACCCCTGGACAACAGCTCTGCAGCTCTGACTTTACCTTCATCCCAAAGAGCACAGAGACTGGATCATAGGTACATAGGTATTGAGTTTAGGCATTCTGCTTGATGCAAACAACTTATTAATGCACCTACATATCAATTATAGCAGTATTAGTAATAGCATCCTATTCACTCTACGTAACTTTGCAAATAGGTCACCTTATTCTACCAATTTTAGCTTAAATTGAGTAAAATATGGAAAAACCAAATTTTAATAATTTAACCCAGCGGTTGGAGTTATTCATATTTAGGTTCCTAAACCACAAAACCTTGTGTTGTCTTATGTTGAACAGGTATTTTTTGGGGGGCAGTAGCCCAAAATACATTGTAAGAGTTAACATGATCAATTATTCTTCAATAAATCATTAGAATATTAAATAAAGATCAGGTTCCATTAAGACATTTTGTACATTCCCTACTGTAAATATGTCAAAACTTAATTTCTGATTAATAATATGCATTTCTGAGAACTTCATTTGGCAAATTTAAAGGCTTTTTCTCAGTAATTAGATTTTTTTTGTCGTTGTTATTTTTTTAAATAGTTGCATCTTATCCAAAAACTCTCCAATCCTGAGAAACCATACATCAATGGAAAGCTTATCTATTTAACTTTTAGATAATGCATAAAGCTCAATAAAAAAATGACACAGATTTTTTTGACTAATTTTGTGGTCCAGGGTCACATTTTACCCTAATCTGGGTCAAAACGACACATTTTTTAGTGTACAATACTTCACTAATGTCTAATGTTAGGTACTTGACATATAAGGTGCTCACACAACACATTATTTAAACAAATTTGTTGGTGGGGGATTCCTGAAAATGCAAAGTGCAGATTTAAAAAAAAAAAACAATGCTATTATAATCTGTGTAACCAAAATAAAATTCAGGTGCTGGTTACAATAGTGCATTTTCATTTTAAAATGCATAGGCTTTGTTAAAGTTAAAGCCGGAGTTCCATTTCAGTGTAGATGGACGGAACTGCAAACCTTTGAAAACAGAGGCATGTCTATCCACAATCACTCTCTAAATGATCTTCTGGACTATTGCGTATTGTTCCCTGATTTGTCAAGCTCCTCTCAAATGACCATTATGCAATCTGTACACTGAAAGTATGGATGCCGGCAAAATGTTTGCATGACCAGTGTATGTGAATGGCCATGTGCCATGCATTTTAGTCTGTATAGTGTGGATGGAGTTTATTTGAAACGCAGTAGAAGCACCAGTCTGGATGTTTTAAAATGAAAATGCCCTATAAATGCAGACACATGCGAGTAATGTTTCTATACAAAATGACATTGCCACTTACTGGTTCGGCATGCATAATTATATATTATTAGATATTATTTCCATGATAAGCACTCTTTTTTTCAGGCATTCTAAAGTGTACATTTCCACAAGGGTTTTAAGCACAAAAACAATCAAAGTCACTGACATGCTTTTGTTTTTTACATAACTACACTGCAAAAAGAGGTTAGTTGACTTTACTTAAAAAAAGAGAGCAAACTGTTGTTTAATTATTAAGTAAACAAATTATGTGCATAATTATAAAAGCTAAATCAATGGGTTTACTGACTTTGTTTAGGTAAAATCCACTTGCTGCTTGTAAGGCAATGGGTTTACTCACTCTTTTAAAGTAAAGCAACTAATCGCTTTTTACAGTGTGCTAATTTTCACATTGCTATTGTCATTTAAGAATAGGATAGTGAAAGAAATGACAGCTTATATAGTGAGTCTAAATAACATCGCAAATAAAATGCGTAAATGGAAAAACATATATACAGGGAGGTGAAGGATTTGGGATTTTATATGCATTTTTCAGTCAATGTGACTGCTGTTTGCACGTGCAAAACTCTCCGCCAAGATGTTGGAGGTGGTCTGACAACCTTCCCAGTATTTTTCTGAAATGAAATGAGGGGTTTCTTAGGTGTTGCTAAGCAGGTACTAAAGTGATTCCTTAGAAGTTGCTAGGTGGATGCTCACTTGTCCAAATCAAAAGAGCTTCGAGACTTTGTGACATTCAGATCTCTTGAAGTCTAATGCAAACAAGCCTAATATAAGTTAATTTAATGGTACCTTCTAATAAATAAAATGAATGATATAAAGACAATAGAAATCAGTGAGAGAAAAGAACGCAATAGATTAATGCTAAAACTATCTTTTTAAACTCTAGATTTAGGCTAAACCCAATGGAAAGTATTCAAAAACAAGCATGTACACTTGAACCAAAACATGGAGATTGATCAATGTCAAGCATTAGTTCATCTTGCATTTGTGCACGACTTTTGATTCATTATGACATCTCACAAACAATTCAGTTCTTAAATAAGATGATTTTCCTGATGGAGACATTACGTCCTTTTGTTGTTTTGGTGGGAAACAGTAGATTAGAAAGCAATCGCTCAGGATCGCATAAATGATTGTGCGTCTAATGAATCAAAATCAACTAATTTTTCTCCCGTGACTGCTTTAGTCTATTTCTCACCATTAAACAGGGTGAACATTAAGAGGGTCTTTAATAGCTCTATTTAATAGGTGGAAGCTTTTGCTTCATAAACCTCTAATGATGCCGATGCACACAATTCATTACTGACCACATCCAGAAATGATGGATTCGCTGCATAATGGGTAAACTTTGACTGAGCCGACAAAAGGCTAAGACTCTAACAAGACTCTCCATTAGCAAAAGGCTGGCATCAAATTAAAGATTGATTTAGCAGAACCATTTGTTACCAGCATCTGACGTGCAGCTCTGTCTGTTGAGACCGCTGAAGACACAGACACCCCATCATCTCCCGCAACCCCTTGCAAGCCAAGATGAACGCTTGTAATGATGCCATTTGCTTAATTTTCTGCGCTGCATACGTTCACGCTGCTCCCCACACACACCTAAAATGTTGTGATGATTTGACTTGCCTCACATTTTAACTTTCAGCTGCACGCTTTTATTTTAGTTATGCTTTTTATTAGTAAACGTGGAGAAAAGTCAGAAAAACTAATATTTAAAGATGTTCTTGTATCAATTTATTTATGCTTTAGTTCAGTTATTTTTGATTCTTAAAGAAAAAAAGTCATTGTTTAATCAACCTTGTTCATTCATTCATTCATTTTTCTTCGGCTTAGTCTCTTATTTATGAGGGGTCGCCAAAGCAGAATGAATTGCCAACTATTCCGGCATATGTTTTATGCAGCGGATGCCTTTCCAGCCGCAACCCAGTACTGGGAAGCACCCATACACTCTCACATTCACACACACTCATACACTACGGCCAATTTTGTTTACCCAATTCACCTATAGTGCATGTCTTTGGACTGTGGGGGAAACACCCAGAGGAAACCAATGGGAACACGGGGAGAACATGCAAACTCCACACAGAAATGCCAACTGGCCCAGCCGGGACTCGAATCAGCAACTTTATTGCTGTGAGGCGACAGTGCTAACCATTGAGCCACTGTGCCACATGCATTAATCAACCTTCTTTAAAACTCATTTTCCCCCAAGAAAATTAGAGGAGAAATTGTGAAATGCCCTCAGTGTAAAGAACATTTCTCCACTGTAAAGAACATTTTGTGGAATGAACATTTTCCATGGATGTTAAATGTTCTTTGTGGAACCATCAATGGTCATTAATAACCCTTGTTGTAAAAGTGTAGATATTTATAGCTTGATAGTTTAATTCTGCTAAATTCGCTTGTCATTCCAATGCCCTAAGATCTTTGTTCATCTCCAGAACATAAATTAGATATTTTAGATCAGAAATCAGAGAGCTCCCTCATCCTCCATAGACAGCAATGGTCCTGAGATGTTCAAAGTCTAGAAAAGAAATCAAAAGCATTGTCAAAACATTCCATTTGACTTCAGAGATTTAACTGTAATCATACGAAGCTCCAAGAACAAGCTCGAAGCTCCCCCCCCCCATAATTATGACTTTGTCTATTCTTCTGTGTCAGGTCAGTGTGTGCGTTTATAATACTGTCGTTGTAGTCAACAACGCAACACGCAAGCTTTGTATTGCTCTTAGTAAAAGTGTACCTTGATCTGATGCGGAAGAGATCGGCGAAACAAAGTTGCTTTTACCGTTTTTTTGTCACACAAAAGGGTTCTTGGAGCTTCGTATGATAACTGAAGTCACATTAAATGTTTTGATAATGTTTTTGGTTCCTTTTCTGGACTTTGAATGTCTTACACATTCAAAAAATGACGTTTGCCGTTTGTTCAACCTACGTATTTAAAATGAGCCTAAAATTCTTATGGGGAGACAACTCAATTGTTTTATGTTCGATCCACTTAAATTTGTAAAAACTAATATGTTAACATATGTTTCCCAGTGATGGGTTGCGGCTGGAAGGGCATCCGCTGTGTAAAACATATGCTGGATAATTTGGCGGTTCATTCCACTGTGGCGACCCCAGATTAATAAAGGGACTAAGCCGAAAAGAAAATGAATGAATGAATATGTTAACATAATTCCTTCTTGTTGTCCCAACACAAATCGATTGTGAGGAATCCAGCATTTTTCACAGTGTGTGTTCGGAAGATGAATGAAGGGTCTGAATGAAGGGTTTTGCAACAACAGCATTTTACCATTTAGGTGAACTCATTTTTTAAGTGACGACGGTGCTAACAAGAGTTTGCTCTTTTAAAAATGACCAGTTACTTTTAACCTAGTTTTGTTTTTAAGTTAAGCTCCTCTAGCTGACGTAAACAAACAAACAAACAAACAATTATTGGGTTGCATACACTCAAAAAAAATCGCTGCTTGTTCAAACTGCTTATTTAAAATGAGCTAAAACAACACAACTATTGCCATTGGGGCAACTAAATGTTGTTATGTTCAATCAACTTAAATTTGTGTTGGGACAACATAAATTAATTGTGTGAAACTTTTTTTTTAAAGTGACGACATCATGAAATTACAATGACCATCATTAGCAATCAAATTGCTGTGTTTAGGCTTTTTAAAGTTCCTTACCCACTTTTATTCTTTTTCCGGATTACACAACAATTCATACTAAATACTTCATACTTCTGAACAATTTATACTAAATGTGAATGTTAGCAAAATATTCAGTACCACTATATATTACAGTCCTGTTTCGCATATACTGTACGTGCATTCTGTGTAATTATCAGAGTCATTACATAAACATGACATAAACAAAAACTGGGTACTTTCCCTAAATCTACCCCTGAATGTAGTTAACTAAAGTAACCCAGTTATTTCCTATGTAGGTAGACTGTACGGAAATAAAGTGCCACCACACTGTAAAAAAAAAATATCTTGCTGCCTTCATTTTTTTTGTTGTTGAATCAAATTAACTTTTCTAGTCATCTCAGCTTACATCAATCAAACTGACAAAAGTATTAAGTTCATCTTTTTATAACTTTTATAAAGAAAATTAGTTTATTTATTTATTAATAAATAAACTTATTAAATTTAATAAGATTAACTTATTAAAATAAGCTAAAGCAACAGTATTTGTTGTCTTGACTTTTGGTTATTACATATTCATTCATTCATTTATTCATTCATTCATTCATTTTCTTTTCGGCTTAGTCCCTTTATTAATCTGGGGTCGCCACAGCGGAAGGAACCGCCAACTTATCCAGCATATGTTTTATGCAGCGGATGCCCTTCCAGCTACAACCCATCACTGGAAAACATCCATACACTCATTCACACACACATACGCTACGGACAATTTAGCTTACCCAATTCACTTATACCACATGTTTTTGGACTGTGGAGGAAACCGGAGCACCCGGAGGAAACCCACGCAAACACGGGGAGAACATGCAAACTCCACACAGAAATGATTACTGACCCACCCGGGGCTCGAACCAGCGACCTTCTTGCTGTGAGGCGATTGTGCTACCCACTGCGCCACCGTGCTGCCCTCATTCATTTATTCATTCATTCATTTTTCTTTGGCTTAGTCCCTGATTTGTAAGGGGTTGCCACAGCGGAATGAACTGCCAACTACTCTGGCATATGTTTTACACAGCGGATGCCCTTCCAGCCCCAACCCAGTACTGGGAAAGTCATTACATTTTTACAGTGAAATTGTTCTCAGAGCAAATTCTTGTTAAACGAGTATGTCTGTTGAGCTCAAAAACTACACCATCCAAGTTACATAGAGTAAAAACTGTTGTTCACAAGATCACAAATATCATTTATGTTGCCATTTTGCTTAAATTTAGCATCTGGCTTCATGTCATTGACAACAATGTCCCTTTGATTCTGTGTGTTTCATGAAAAGTCATTTGCTTTCTTTCAAACATGCAGAATGTACTTTAAATATTAAGTACACTCAAAGAATGACGTTTGCTGTTTGTTCAAATGACTTATTTACAATGAGCTGAAACAACACATTTCTTGAGTTTCTTGGGGGCGACAACTTACTTGTTTTATGTTCAGTCCACTTACATTTGTAATCAAACTTAACTTAACTTAATTCCTTCATGTTGTCACAACACAAATGTATTTTTTTATTATTTTACAGTGAATGAATTTACTCAATTGTATTACATCTTACAGTTATATTAAACTGACAACATTTTGGGGCAGCACGGTGGCACAGTGGGTAGCACGATCGCTTCACAGCAAGAAGGTTGCTGGTTTGAGCCCCGGCTGGGTCAGTTTGCGTTGGGTCAGGTGCTCCGGTTTCCCTCACAAGTCCAAAGACATGCAGTATAGGTGAATTGGGTAAGCTAAATTGTCCATAGTGTATAAGTGTGAATGGGTGTGTATGGAGGTTTCCCAGTGGTGGGTTGCAGCTGGAAGGGCATGCGCTGCGTAAAACATATGCTGGATAAGTTGGCGGTTCATTCCGCTGTGGCGACCCCAGATTAATAAAGGGACTAAGCCGAAATGAAAATGAATGAATGAATGAATGAATGAATGACAACATTTTGGGGTGGCAGGGTGGCTCAGTGGTTAGCACTGTCGCCTCACAGCAAGAAGATCGCTGTTTTGAGTCCCGGCTGGGCCAGTAGACCTTTCTGTGTGGAGTTTGCATGTTCTTCCTGTGTTCACGTGGGTTTCCTCCAGGCGCTCCGGTTTCCCCCACAGTCCAAAGACATGCGCTATAAGTGAACTGAATAGAACAGAAATTGGCCATAGTGTATGAGTGCGTGTGTGAATGTATGAGTGTATTGGTGTTTCCCAGTACTGGGTTGCGGCTGGAAGGGCATTCGCTGCTTAAAACATATGCTGGAATAGTTGTCGGTTCATTCCGCCGTGGCGACCCCTGATATATAAGGGACTAAGGAAAATTCGCTATCATTTCCACCATCAAGCTTTGTAAGTTTATCAGAAACTTTTCAAATGAATGTGAGGCCAGGGATATGTTTAATGTGCAAATCCGAGAATACAGATGCTCAAAGCGTTCCCCCATTATGCTTCAGTCGGTCCCAGAGAGCAGGCAAAGTCTTGCATCTTCAAAACATTAGTGTTAATGGTTGATGTTGCTAATAGAAAAGGCAAAAGTCAATGATGGACCGGGTGTAATTATAATAATGAAGCTTGTGTTGGGACGTGACCTGCTACCCCAGTAGGACGCGACTCTGTGAGCCCATCACAACACAACTAGTATTAGTGTGAGACTCGGACTGTACCACTATGATTATTACTTTGCAGCATAACAAGACAAGCCTAATTTCAGTTCATTTTAAAAAGTCGGTTCATTTCAGTTTTACAGAGAAGCTATCAGCATAAAAATCTATACATTATTACAGTTTAAGAAAGGTAAATCTGCATAAAATTGAGCATAAAAATCAGCACGCTGGTTTCACGTTATAAAGTATTTTACATTTTAGTAAATTATTGGATAATTTGTATGGACTCATACAATCTTATTGCAATCCTTCATACAATCCTATAAGTTTCAAGAGTTCACACTTAAATATTGCTTGACGCTATTAGCAGGTTTGGCATGCTGTCCCAGGAGAGAACCCTGAGCTCTGAGATAATTAAGCCCAGAGCTCCCGCCTGGTCAGTTAGCATGTAAGGGGTCCGAGATCAGTCTTGAAAGCTTCCCCTGGTAAAAGGAGGAAAAGGAGGAGATGGGGTGGAAGGGGGGATTCTTTCAAAACGAAGATAAGACAGTAGGGTGAAATCGGTCTATTTATTGTAAGCTTGGATCAATCTGATTGGATTATTGCTGATTACAGATGAGAGACCAATCGTTATCAATCAAATCACGTGCTCCTTTCAAAATTAGTTTGTAAAACTTTACTTAGGAGTGGTCTTAATAAATTATAAAAATACTTGGAAAATAAAAGAATGACGAAATTAAATGAAGTTTCAGTTTAAAAAAATTATATATATAGAAATATATATATATATTGCTTTTTGGAAACTTAATTTACTGTGTTTATTCATTTGATTTGTCAAAAATATTTTTAAAAACTATATTTTTAAGGATTTTTAATATAACTTTTGAGAAAAAAAAAATGTAACTGGAAAAATACAATATTTTTTGTATTATTAATACAAATTACCAATCCATAAAAAAAATAAATAAATAAAATTAATATCTAAATATACCACTTTACATATAAAAACTGTCCTTTCTTTCTTTCTTTCTTTCTTTCTTTCTTTCTTTCTTTCTTTCTTTCTTTTATTTGAAGTAACATATATACAATTGAAGATAACAGTATTACCCTGTGAAAATAATTATATATATATATATATATATATATATATATTTCCCAAGTACTGTTTAATGGAGAATTACATAATAATTTTAATAATCAATTTGTCTATGTCATGATGAAAGTACATAATATTTCTACAGTTATTTAGCAAGATACTAGTAGTCATCTTAAATTGCAAAATTAAAAGGGTTAAATTGGGTTAAATAGAAAAGTCAGTTAGGCAGGTCATTGGACAACAGTGGTTTATTCTGTAGCCTAACAGGGGGCTAATAATATTGACCTCAAAATAAATAAATAAAATAAAAAATATATTAAAGCTGCTTTTATTCCAGCCAAATTAAAAGAAACAAGACTTTCTCCAGAAGGAAGAAGTATTAGGGAATACTGTGACAATTTCCTTGCTCTGTTAAGCGTCACTTGGGAAATTTTTGGAAATTTCACAAGAAGGGTAATAGTTTTCGCATTCAAATAATTGTGCTATTTAACTATTTAGGTAAAGCTCAAAAGAAGCTCATGCAAAAATATGAACTTTTTTTATTATATAATTCTTATTTAAATGCCACCTTCAAAATACTTATTTAAAAAGAGCTGAAACAACACAATTCTTTAGTTTTTTTTGGGAGGGACAACATAATTGTTTTACATTCAATCCACTTAAATAAGTAAAAACTAATAAGTTAACTTAAATACTTCATGTTGCCCCAACACAAATCGATTGTGTACACACTGTAAAAAGTAAAAAACTTATACAAATTACTTCGACTTGTTACAATTAAATGAATTAAGTTTGACAAACTTAATTTATGACAGTTTTCAGTAATAAATTAATTTAGTTCTTTTAGGTGTAACAAGTTTTAGCAGTTTATTTAAGAGAACAAGACTGGAACCGTACATACAGTACAGTACAAATAATTTCCTTCCCATGTTAATATAATAATTCATTTATTAATATTCCTTCAGCTTCGTCCTTTTATTCATCAGGGGTGGCCACAGCGGAATCTACCGCCAACTTATCCAGCATATGTTTTAGATAGCGGATACCCTTCCAGCTGCAACCCAGCACTGGGAAACACCCATACACTCTTGCATTCAGACATATATACTACAGCCAATTTAGCTTATTCAATTCACCTATAGAGCATGTCTTTGAACTGTGGGGGAAACCGGAGCACCCGAAGAAAACCCATGCGAACACGGGGAGAACATGCAAACTCCACACTGACCCAGCCGGATCTCGAACCAGTGACCTTCTTGCGGTAAGGCGACAGTGTTAACCACTGAGCCACCGTGTCGCCCTAATATAATAATAATACTTTTATGTTTTGTGGCAAGTACAAGTATTGTTCACTATTAATAGCGAACAATACTTATACTTGCCATAAATAAATTACTTGTTACACCTAAAAGAGCTTATAATTTATTAATGAAAACTGTCATAAATGAAGTTTGTCAAACTTAATTAATTTAATTGTAACAAGTCAAAGTAATATGTTTAAATTTTCACTTTTTACGGTCCACTATAACAAGTGCTGGGTTCCACTCAATTCCTTCATGCTGTCCCAACACAAATCGATTAAGTTATCTTATTTGTTTTTGCAAATTTAAGTGGATTGAACATAAAACAATTAAGTTGTCCCAAAAAAAACTCAAGAATTTAGTTGTTTTAGCTCATCTTAAATAAGCAGTTAAACAACCAAAATCCTTTTTTGAGTGTATATAAAACCTCCCTGTAAATGTCTTCCAAGTTACTCGTGAACGCTTATTATTCTCATATTTTCTAATCCTTAAGCACTAGCAAATGTTATTTAACAAATGATTCTGCTTCCTTCCTAAGCAAGCATAAGGATCCTCATTATAAGATCTTCTCCATGTGCTCCGTTCACGTCTCCACGACTCTGTCACATCAAAACCTTTCAGCTCCTGCTCCTCTGCATGAACATTACCATGACAATTTCAATGTCAAAGATGTAGGACACACATGAAGTCCAACCATTGTCTTGAGTTTCCCTCTTCCACTTTTTTGTTACACCCCCATAAAACAGCGCAAGAGAGAGTAAGCCGGCAACCTCATATAGCCACATGGCAGAATATAGACTATCAGTTTGAAAGCAGATCAGTTTGCAGATCATCCCAGGAGTGTGTGTGTGTGGAGCTGCTGTGTTGCTATTGGAGCGGTTGGAGCTCTTGGAGGAACCCACTCATATGATGGCAAGTCACAAAGAGCCACTCTCCACGCCGCACTGATAATGTGAGTATATGTACATCTTCATGTGTTTCAGCATGTGTGTGTGTGTGTATGTGTGTGTGTGCACTTTAATGCACTGTAATGCTGCATGATGTTGAACCTGTGGGTGTACAGTACTTGTCTCTGTGAGCACAGACCTTAATTTAGATAATGTGGATAATGGGATATTAGAATACAGGGCAAACTTTTTTTCTTCTTCTTCTTTTTTTTGGGGCCAGAAAGGTATTATGGCTCTCGACTGTTTCATGTAAGCAATTATGCAATCTGAGTGTTTCAAATTGACTTGATGGCACGTAGTCATTTAAAATGTCAAATTAGAATAAAATACATGTGATTAGACTAATAGAGTTGAGAATTCCTATTGAAAGCTTTTGCATTTAGTTCATATATATTAGAATATTTCATATAATATATATTGTTTTTGATGAAGTATTTAAATAAATTGTGCATTTTAGGACATAAATAAATTGTGCATTTTTGTAAATGCCAAGAAAGAGTTCCATTATTATTGTTATTATTATTATTATTATTATTATTATTATTATTATTATTATTATT
>CAIGQW010012936.1:5046930-5076537 GCA_903798125.1 Danio choprae | reverse complement strand
TATTATTATTATTATTATTATTATTATTATTATTATTATTATTATTAGCTTTCATGTGATTTTTTGAAAATATATTTCCCAAGTGCTTTTAAATGAGATTTTTTTTACAACATATTTTTAGGCATAATAGTTTTGAATAACAATTGTTTTTTTTATTTGTATTAAACTAAATGAATCATGTTCTAACTTCATTTTATAAGTTACAACATAATATAACATAATATAAGTTCAATGGACTCATCTGGTTAATTTGATTCAGCTTAAAAATGTAAAGCAACCAGTATACTTTTACAGCGTGCTTTTATTCCAGCCAAAAGTAGAAGAAATAAAACCAGAAGGATCAATTATTAGCATTATCATTAATATTTATAATTATTAGCATTCCTGTGATTTTTAAAAATATATTTCCCAAGTGCTTTTTCAATTAGATTTTGTATATAACAGTTTTAATAACTAGTTTTGAATAACATTTTGTTTTTGTCTTTGCCATGATGACAGAACATAATATTTTACCATTTATTTAGCAAGATACTAGCATTCAGCTTAAAGTGACATTTAAAGTCTTAACTAATTAGGTTAATTAGGCAAGTTATTATTAATATTGACCTTAACATTATTAGAAAAAATGTAACTACACTATAAAAAAATTACATGATCAATTAGTCGTGACAACATTTTTAGTTTATTGTAACGTATTTAACTAAATTATCATGTTCTAACTTAATTTTATAAGTTTCGCACGCTGTTTTAAGTCAGGTTAACATAATGTAAGTTCAGTGGACTCATAGGGTTATTTAATTCAGCTTAACATTTTAAGGCAACCAGTATTTTTTACAGTGTACTTTTATTTCAGCCAAAACTAGAAGAAATAAAACCTCCAGACGGAAAAAAACATTATAGGAAATACTGTGAAAATATCCTTGCTTCATTAAACATCACTTAAGAATTCAAATTTTACTACTAATTTTGCCTTCAATTGTACATATGGATTTCTGTACACGCCATGGAATGTCGTCTCATTAATCCTCTTATACATAAATAGGAAATTCAAACCGATTTGTTATTCCCAAAAAAAAGCAGATAGGACAATAATTGCTTGCCAATACCAATAGCACAAATGCAAAAGTCCTTTGAAGGTGAGCATCTATAGAAAAGTAACACCTACACAAAATCACTAAGAAAAACGGCCTCCTACTCGGTTAAAAGAACAATTGCTGTTGTTGCGGAGTCTCCCACGGCTGGTCTTCAGATCTCAGCTGGCTCCGGAGCAGGTTTGTGTCCATTCACCCTCATCTGAATTTTTGTGGGCGTAACTTGACAGCTTGCTTTATGCCGTATTGTCATATGCCTGACCAGCATTGGGAGACATTCCATTCCTAGAGCGGATTTGTAAATTGTGTCATTTCCTCCTTTTTTTCTTCCTTTTTTCTCTTCCCAAATGCTTAAAGAAGTAACAGCGATCCCTCTGACCTTTCTTGTTTTTTCTTCACTTAAGCTCACTTTGGTTTCTGGGAATGAAAACAGATTGTCACTTTTAAAGCAATGGATTTACTCACTTTTTTAAGTAATCGCTTTTTACAGTGTAGATAGATAGATAGATAGATAGATAGATAGATAGATAGATAGATAGATAGATAGATAGATAGATAGATAGATAGATAGATAGATAGATAGATAGATAGATAGATAGATAGATAGATAGATAGATAGATAGATAGAGATCTACATACAGACAGACAGACAGACAGACAGACAGACAGACAGACAGACAGATAGACAGATAGATAGATAGATAGATAGATAGATAGATAGATAGATAGATAGATAGATAGATAGATAGATAGATAGATAGATAGACTTACAAAATGCTTACAATTTATACATGTAATTAATAAAGATTCAAATTGGAACCAAAATTCATTTTCATTCCGGCTTAGTTGCTTTATTAATCTGGGGTCGCCACAGCGGAATGAACCGCCAACTTATCCAGCATATGTTTTACGCAGCGGATGCCCTTCCAGCTGCAACCCACCACTGGGAAACATCCACACACTCTCATTCACACACATACACTACGGACAATTTAGCTTACCCAATTCACCTATAGCGCTTGTCTTTGGACTGTGGGGGAAACCGGAGCACCCGGAGGAAACCCACGCCAACACAGGGAGAACATGCAAACTCCACACAGAAATGCCAACTGACCCAGCCGAGGCTCGAATCAACGACCTTCTTGCTGTGAGGCGATTGTGCTACCCACTGCGCCACCGGGTCGCCCCCATAACCATTGACTTTCCATAGGAAAAACAAATATTATAAAATTCAATGGTTACAGGTTTTCTTTTTTTAGGTTTTCATCAGAAGAAATATATTTAAATAGGTTTGGAACAAGTAAAGGGCGAGTATATGATATGAGTATATGACAGAATTGAACATTTTGAGTGAACTATCCCTTTAAGGAAACTTACTGCTAACCTGTTTTACTGTAGCATTTTTAACAGTTATTTTTACTGTTAAATTCACCATCGATCTACATTTTTTCTTGTCAAATAAGTTTTGTATTGAAGGAAAAAGGATTCTCTTACATGAGCAAAGAGAGAAAAATAAATAATAATAATAAATAATAAATAAATAATAAATTATATTATATACAATTTACAAAACAAGCCATTCCTAAAACGTTGTTTACAAAGACCTGTTTGAACAACAGAGTATGATAAAAAGGAATATTAAAACATTACATAAAATGATGCATTAGTCCATTAGTTTTTGTCAAGATAACAGATAAAAGGATGCCAGATTTTGTCAAATTGCTCAATTTTTCTTTTCAAACTGTACCTAACTCGCTCCAAATGTAACATAGAAGTCATTTTTCCAAGCCACAGTTTACATGTAGGAGACTCCTTTTTCTTCCAATACAGTAGCAGTTACTTCTTGGCTGTAGTTAAGCTGTATGAGAGCAGTTTGCTTTTGTTCAGAAAATCCCAGAATTAAAAGCATTGGCTCTAGCAGTCATTGCAGCTTAAACATCTCAGAAAGCACTTCAAAAATTCCATTCCAATAGTTCTATTTCTTGGAGCAAAAACATTAAGTATGGGATAAATCAGCATCTAGTGAATTACATTTGTCCCAAAGAGATGAGATATTTTGTAAGATTCTATGCAGCTTTTACTTTGAGTAATGTAATCTATGAATTACTTTAAACTGAATAAGACAGTGTCAATCTGCGGTTTGTACAGTGTACACAGCCTAACTTTCACAAATTACGTGCCTAGAAAAAAACCTGTAATAATGGTAAAGTGGGAAACTGTCCTATTTACCTAATTTGTGAGTACAGTTGTCTGGTTTTGCTGTGTGTGCCGATCTCACGGCCAACTTGATGAGTAATAGAGAACAATGAAACAGAGCTGAAAAACAATGCAAAGGCTGATGCAGAAGGATGTCATTCTGTGTATCCTCAATGTGCAGAAGTCATTTGACCTCTTGAGACCCCGAGCACATGCAAGAAAGAAAGCTCTTGAATTCAGTGGCTGCCATGTGTGGGAGTCCATTACATTGAGACCATCATTCCCAGCAGGGACAGCCAGATCCCAGCTGCCAATGGGCATTCGGCGGGCCCGGCACGCTCTGCCAAAGCGGGCCGCTTCTGCACAGTGTGCAAACATTTTTGCATCTGTAGGCGTACAACAAAAGACACATGCATCTGAAGAAGTTTCCTTCTTTCGTTTGTGGGGGAGGACGCAAGAATCCCTGAAAATGTGAAGCATTCAGATGCGCCAGTCAGTGGCAAAGATTGTCGCTGTTCTGTGCAGAATTGAGAGCTTTTGTGTGTCAAGCTGAGCTTTCTTCTGAAGCTGTCATACAGTCACAATTTAAACACTTCATAGTAAAGTTTATATTAAAGCAGCTGTGATCTTATCGGTGCAGCTGTGAATATGAAGGATCGAGAACGCATTATGTACACTATCAGAAACATTGGATGTCAATGGGGCAGTTATCCCCTTAAAGAGATAGTTCACCAAAAAAAAAAAAGTTGTTCGTTTACTCACCCTCAGCCAAGATGTGAATTTTTATTTCAGTAGTAGTTTTAGTTGTGTGGTCTTTGGGGATTCATGAAAATATAGAATCTGAGGATTCAAAATAATTCCAAAATAATAGGAAATTGCCTCTAAAGCTGTCCAAATGAAGTGTTTAGCAATGCATATTAATAATCAAATTAGATTTTTGTTACATTTACAGGTATAAACTTACTAAATGTCTTAAACGAATATGATTCTTACTTTATATTTGAATGATTTTTGTCATAACAGAAAAATGTATGAGTTTGACCCATACAATGTACAATTGCTATAAATATCCTCATGCAACAAAAGTTGTGGTCCATGGTGGTCACAAAAAACTATTTTTAACAAGTTAATAATTTATTTTTACAATTTTACAGTTGTTTTTTTTTACTGATTTTGTGTGATTTGGACTAATTGTACACTGTAAAAATACTGTAAAATTTACAGGCAATTTTGGTTGCCAGTAAGACTGTAAATTTACAAGCACACTGTAAATAAATAATTTGGTGCTGTATTATTTTTTTTACATCAACCTGATTTCACTAAGTAGGACATGTTACTGGATTAACATCTATGTTGATCCTGGCTGGAACAACATTCCAATCAGCCAATCAGAATTAAGGGATTTGTTTACTGATTATGTTAAGTTTAGGCTTATGGTTAGGTTTATGCACTTCTACATGATTGTTATCCAATTATTATTTCCCTCTGATTTTGTGAATAGTTTACAGTTATGGCTGGGTTTATGGGTAGGGAATAGGTATGGATTACATTTTTGAACACAAATGATGTTCCAGGATCAACATAGATGTTAATCCAGGATCGCATAGTACTTGGCAAAATCATGATGTGCATTTATTTACATTACAATTGTAATTATTAATTTACAGCGTTTTCCCAGTGATGGGTTGCAGCTGGAAGGGCATCCGCTGCGTAAAACATATGTTGGATAAGTTGGCGGTTCATTCCGCTGTGGCGACCCCAGATTAAAAAGGGACTAAGCCGAAAAGAAAATGAATGAATGAATGAATGAATGAATTTACAGTGTGGTTGTAAATTCACTGTTGTACTGGCAGCCAAAATTGCCAGTAAGTTACAGTGAATTTTACAGTACATTTTATTTATTAATTTACATTGTGCTTGTAAATTTACAGTCTTACTGTAAATTTAAAAAAAAATTACAATGTACCATACAACTATTGTCAATTTAATCCAGAACAAAATACTTTTACAAAAAAAGTAATAAAGGTGCCAAGGTTACTGCTCAAATAAAAAACTGAAGCCCTGCAAATAAAATTTATGCCCATTTTTTCTGACAGTGTACTGTGCCTCATAAATCTGTGACAGCTTTCATCTCAATGCAAATTCTTACAGCCTTGCAGAACAGTTAAAGGTCTTCTGCAGCCGATGCCTTTTGCAATTAATACATCCAGTAGAAACAGGACCAGCTTCATTACCTCCTCATTATGGATGTTCAGGCTCCAAACAGAGACAATGTTTAGGGGCTTCCCCCATTAACAGCGCCTGACACGTCCCTGTAATCAGTCTGGCCGCTGTCTGTCACATTACTCTCCGCAGTCTTTATTCACGGGCAAGAAAAACAGCAGAGCGCCTGACAAACATGCAAAGCTGTTTGGCACTAAACGTCCGTTGGTGATAATGTAACTGTGGCGGTTGCTCGCTCGGGCTCTCTATTGAGCGTTTTGGTGATTTGCGGGGACTCACACCAGTCAATATCTACTGAGATGTCATTATGACGACACGACCTCTTTACTAATTGCCTGCTTGAGCGACAGCGGCGATAAAAGATTCAGAGCAGACCGTGTGGACTAGAGGGGACCTCGGACAGGTTACGGATGCATGGGGCCCATATTAAATAATTGAACGTCCACTCAGTTTAGGCTCATGACAGGCATGGGGGCTGTGCTAAACAACCAATTAGACCTTCAGCTTTCTGCATATTTCTTAGAGGTCAACAGAAACCCTGGTCTTGTATTCACAAAACATTCGAAGAGTTCTCTAAAATAGCAGTAAAAGATTTTCTTCTAAGGGCCTCACAGTGGCGCAGTGGGTAGCACGTTCGCCTCACAGCAAGAAGTCGCTGGTTCGAGCCTCGGCTGGGTCAGTTGGCGTTTCTGTGTGGAGTTTGCATGTTCTCCCTGTGTTGGCGTGGGTTTCCTCCGGGTGCTCCGGTTTCCCCCACAAGTCCAAAGACATGCGGTACAGGTGAATTGGGTAAGCTAAATTGTCCGTAGTGTATGAGTGTGAATGGGTGTGTATGGATGTTTCCCAGAGATGGGTTGCAGCTGGAAGGGCATCTGCTGCGTAAAACATATGCTGGATAAGTTGGCGGTTCATTCCGCTGTGGCGACCCCAGATTAATAAAGGGACTAAGCCGAAATGAAAATGAATGAATGAATGAATGATTTTCTTCTTGAAACCTATTCACAGAGGTGGTGAGACCTTTTGAAAACTTTTACTGGGGAAAAGTCTTAAAGTCTGTAAAGTAAGTTGCTGAGACTTTTATTTCAGTATGTTGATGTATTTCTGACTTAAACTGAATATTTAGTAGGGGGCGGGGCTTTGTCGCATCATTCCCTTGTAGTAAACTAGGAATAAGAAGGGCGTGGTTAAGAATATTGTAGCTGAAGTCAACAGAGAAGGACCGCCACTCCAAAAACTGAAGCAAATATTCAGATTTTGATTGAACACGCAAGGATTGATTGTGAGAATTCAATTTATTTCAAGTTTATTTATATAGCACTTTTTACAATGTAGATTGTGTCAAAGCAGCTTAACATAGTTCTAGTAAAGTCCAGATTTCAGAGTTGAAGTTCAGTTTAGTTCAATTCAGTTCAGTGTGGTTTAAGTTTCACTGCTGAAAGTTCAAAACCTGAAGAGCAAATCCACCAAAGCGCAGCTCCACAAGTCCCGATCCGAGCAAGCCAGTGGCAACAGTGGCGAGGAAAAAAATTCACCAATTGACGAAGTGAAGAAAAAAAAAACTATGAGAGAAACTATATAGAAAAAACCTTTTAATTAACAGAGTAGAACAATCATGGATGACAGTGAGATATGCAAATGTCAAGAATAACCAAACAAAGCAGTTCCTTCTTGCCAAACTTCTTAATGAAAGAAATACATTTTCAAAAGCTTATTTCATCTAATATTTTAAAAACTACATCATCAAATATTTCTAAATTGTTCATTCTGATGCAGTTTGCTCACAACAGCCATGTTAGGATAGTTTTGATTTGGTCTTAGTGACTTAGGAATCCTCTCTAACTTTTCACAGATTTAGAAGCTAGTTTTAATTACAAAATGCTTCACGAAATACTCTTAGAGCCGAAATCTAGGACTGGCACACCCATTCATTTGAAGATCCCGAATCTCCAGATTATGAGCATTTAGCTTTGAGATGTTTTGTTAATACAGGCCCTGATTTGTATATAATATTCAGTAATAGTATCCTTCCACCAGTCAGTGATAAGTGCATGCAGTGGCAACAGATGGCTCCGTTTGTAATTCATTCAGTAATTATGACACTCGGATGGCGTTATGAGATCACAAACTGTTCACAAGCCATGCTTATGATGACAGCAACACATTCTCAAAAATAGCCCGAGCTTGCATGGGTGGCGATAAAAATACGCATTGATTGATGGACAACAGGAAGCTATGGGGATTTTTATTGTACTATCAAAACAGGGGGCGTGATCTGAGGTTTCCTGTGTGTGGGGCTGATTTAGACTCCCATTCAAGCTTCTGTCATGGTTGAAGTACACAAAAATTCACAGACAATTTACTGAAGTTATAATAAGGGAATAGTAAATAAGTATTGGGCCTCACAGTGGCGCAGTGGGTAGCACATTCACCTCACAGCAACAAGGTCGCTGGTTCGAGCCACGGCTGGGTCAGTTGGCGTTTCTGTGTGGAGTTTGCATGTTCTCCTGTGTTGGCGTGGGTTTCCTCCGGGTGCTCCGGTTTCCCCCACAAGTCCAAAGACATGCGGTATAGGTGAATTGGGTAGACTAAATTGTCTATAGTGTATGAGTGTGAATGGGTGTGTATGGATGTTTCCCAGAGATGGGTTGCAGATGGAAGGGCATCCGCTGCGTAAAACATATGCTGGATAAGTTGGCGGTTCATTCCGCTGTGGCGACCCCAGATTAATAAAGGGACTAAGCCGAAATGAAAATGAATGAATGAATAAATAAGTATTATGCACAGAGCCTAGAGAATACTTATTTTTGCAATTTCTAAAATTGTATTTAATTTATTTATTTCTTTGATGGGAGAAGTGCTAGAATTATTACAATTATGAAAACTGGCAAGATACAATAGCAAAATATGAAGATTTCCTCTTTGGATATGGGGGTCATAAAACTTATTTTGAAATGAAAGCTGGCATGTAACTATGCCAAAGCCACTAAT
Organism: Danio choprae; assembly: GCA_903798125.1. Classification (NCBI taxonomy): domain Eukaryota; kingdom Metazoa; phylum Chordata; class Actinopteri; order Cypriniformes; family Danionidae; genus Danio; species Danio choprae. Next base: position 5,068,039 of record CAIGQW010012936.1, on the reverse strand, counting down.
TGATATAAGTGAAAATATGTGACAAAATGTTCAGGATAAAACATATTCCTTGTGCTGTCATGACTGGAAATTATAAATATAAGGAATATGATAATATTTATTGTTCCTCTCATGTTTGGAAAAGAGTTGATTTCATAATACTGAAATAATTGAAAATATTTCAACATTACAAACATTATAATTCATTCATTTTCATTTCGGCTTAGTCCCTTTATTAATCTGGGGTCGCCACAGCAGAATGAACCGCCAACTTATCCAGCATATGTTTTACGCAGCGGATGCCCTTCCAGCTGCAACCCATCTCTGGGAAATTACAAACATTATAAAAAATATAATAAGTGCTCAATTAAAATTATAATTGTTTTTATGAGTTGTTTGTAATCGCAAATACAGCTGAATTAATAAGAGCAATATGGGGCAATCCATAAACATGAGAAAAATATGTTTCCAAAGCAATGCCAAAGATAAACCATATATTGTTTCCCAAAGTACCTCTTTATTGAACAGTTAAAGAACTGATTTGTCTTGGTGTATCTGAATAAAAAAAAATCAGTCTGGTAGTAAATCGATGTAAACAATTGTTCATGTAGACCAGGGGTCACCAATGATTAGTTTGTTCAGGTGTGTTTGATTAGGGTTGGAGCTAAAACCTGCAGGACACCGGCCCTCCAGGAACAAGTTTGGTGACCCCTGATGTAGAGACACTAGTGCCAAGCACAACCCATGTAACTATTTTGAAAGCGTACATTTGACATGCTGACCAATTGCTGATGAGGTTGTTAAACCACATCTGATATGAGTTATTCATAACAATATAAAAAGAATTACCTCTTAAATATAAACACCTCAAAGCATGTTGTAGTGTCAGTCAGGCAGTAACGGGACATATACTGCCCCCTGTCCATATGGTAAGCTATGACAAACCCACGCAGGGCTGAAATCCCACGAACTGTAAAACTGAATATCTACAGTAAGTATATTCATATTTACAGTTACAGTCAGCATGCTGTTAAATTAATTAAACTAAATTAAACTAATATAATTTAACATATAGACTTGGCTATTTACATTTTTTAACACCCACTATTCATTTACGTATTCGGATTTAGGATCTCACCCCACAAACAGCAGCTCACAGTTCTATTGTCTGCTATATTATTCATCTGTAATCCATCAGCCTTTCATTTCATAAATGTTTAGCTACAAAAAGCGACAAGGATTAAGCAGGTGAGGGAATGCAAACGGACATGTAGGCTATTAACACGTGCGTGTGAAATCCGGTTTATTTTGGAGAATTAAGGCTAGATGATAACAGGGCTTTATACATTTTCTAAGGCTGTAGGCTAAATGGTGTCAAATCTTTATAGTCGTACGTGCGACCATATACGCACAGTCATACCGGCCGTCTGTATATATGATGTGTGGGATGTCGGAAGTTCAATGGAAGAGTTTTTCCAGAGATTTAAATATATACCCTGAAAACACACTGTTGTGAGCATTCCAACAGTCATAACTCGTACAAAAATCGAGTAATGACTTGACTCTTATATTAAGCAGTGGCAAGCGTGCCGCGCGCGCGCTCAGAAGCGGACTGAAGTCTTTGGCGGAGTTTTAAAAAATATAACACACGTGATTTTTTCCCTTTTCTATGAACTTATGAGATTTAGTCAAGGCAAAAGCACGAGTGGCTAATATAAAAATTATTGTTAAATGAGTTAGAATAAGTTACAGTTTGTCCATCAAGGCACACCTAAAATCCCAAATATGTCATTGTGTTCATTGTGATGTTGTGCAATAATTGCAATGCGGTTCGTTTTTAATTTCTTGCATTATATTTCACTCTTAGATGCGAGTTTTGAACGTGTTTAATGTCAATTGATTATGCATAGCCTAATATAAATAAAGTCTTTGGCTCAAATTCCGACCTAAGTTCCCTCCTCCCCCGTATGTCTTACTAAGTGCAGTTTCTAAACCCACGGGGGGAATTCTATCGTCTTTTTTCTTTGGTCGCATCTTTAAACCTCACAGCGGAAAGTATTTCTATTTACGTATACAGGCATTTACATTTGGAAAGTTTTAGTTTCTTGGTCTGCAGTTTAGGAGCGATAAAAATGCTTAATTAATTAAACTATAAGGAATTCGGTGGTTTGTAATGTGAACAAAAAACTAATTGTAAGCCGTGCGCTGTATAATGCGCTGTATTCTGAGTTATCCATTGCGTAATGGACGCTTTTACATGGCTTACCAATGTACTAGAGAATAATAAAACAACAATGTATTGATCTAAACTTAGAATAACAAATAAATACACTTTCCAGTACTATCCTAATTATAGTAACACATTTACTAAAAACGTTTCCCTCTTTCCAAAACCATAGGGTCTATTCAAATAGATGTAGCACACTTTCCGACTCTGCCATTGAAGCAAAGGTAGAAATTCCGTGATTGTGTCTCTTATTTGATTGTGGTTTTCTGATGCTTGCTGAGCCGCGTCTCTTTGCTCGGCAACACTCGCTAGTTTCCGATACTCAATTTCCGGAATATGCTCCATAAATGGACGAAGGGGTGTAGATGTTTACCGGATAAAACCATGTATGGCATTAAAATGAACCGGAATTCCTGATTGAGAATGATACGTTGTATCAAAACGGAAGCATTTTTATTAAGATTGCAGCATCTTTCAGCGCTATAAACCCATGGCTTGTGTTATCCTGCAGAATAAAGTGTTTTAAAACATCAAGCGACGCGCCTTTTTAATTTCCCCTCCCAGCACGTTGGTTTTCGTGCACGAGCGCCTGTACAGAAAGGATTCTCCATTGACAAGTATTAGTTCAACGCGTCACAGTGACCACAACCAATCAGATCGCGCAGCGCTACTTTTCTTTTGCCATCCAGTCCTTAAATGGTCAGTGACGTGACACCGCATTGATAGGCTCTCCATAAATACATACTACCACTAGCAGCTCCGCAAGGATCTGTCATTCAACAACACAGAGCCGTCAGATGGCATCACGGTGAACGCTAAACTCACTGATCACTGACAGCTTTCCACATGTAACGCTTTGTGCGCGCGTTCGCACAGGCACAACCACATTCTGTGAACATCCGAGCGAGTGCTTCTTAGGACTTCACGATGACAGCTAAAACTTTGGAGAAAGTTCCTGTGACTCTCGGTGGCTTTGTGCACCCTCTTGCTGAGAGCATCTACTCGGTGGACGAGCTTGCCACATCACTGCCAGCCTCTGTGACTATATATAACGGTGATTTAGGAGGACATTACGAGCAGATAAACGCGGGAGGTAAGAACGATGCGCGCGTCTCAATCACGTGCTCTCTGTTTATATATCGTTCGCGTCTTAGGGAATCTCATGTTGGTAGTTTATTCTTTGATAACATTGAAAGCGTGCGTTTGCTGTGATATATGTTAAACTGAAGTTTGTTGACGGTGTTGGGTAAAAAAGTAATGTATTACAATTTAAGCCTATCTTGAAAACGCCAAAATAACATCGCATACGTTCATTAAAAAGTAACACATTTGGTTACTTTAAAAAAGAATTTAAGATTGTAATATATTACTTTTCCCCCAACACTGTTCGTTGAATAGCCTTTAAAAAGTAAAGTGACAAGTGCAAAAAGTTGTACATGATTATTTTACAGTTATTAGGTGTTTACAGATTTTACTACAGATTCATTCATTCTTTCATAATTCATTCTTTCGTGTGCATCTAAATGTGCATTTTGTATTTCTTTTCAGATGGCCTGATTAACGGGGATATGAGCACGGAGAAGCGCGCCCTCGACTTAGCTTATTCCAGCAGCTTCGCGCAACCAGCTGGCCCTCGCAACCAAACTTTCACCTACATGGGAAAGTTTTCCATCGACTCCCAGTACCCGGGGAACTGGAACCCAGAGGGCGTGATCAACATCGTGAGCGCGGGGATCCTTGGCATGACCCAGCCATCCTCAGCATCCTCGTCACCTGCATCCTCAGTCTCCCCCAGCCACTTCTCCAGCACTCTCAGCTGCACCATGGCGCAGAATCAAGCAGACATGGAGCACATCTACTCTCCCCCGCCGCCCTACTCTGGATGCGGAGAGGTGTATCAAGACCCGTCTGCGTTCCTTTCCACCTCCACCTGTCCCATCTCCTATCCTCCGCCATCCTACTCCTCCCCAAAGCCAAACGCCGACTCCGGGTTGTTCCCTATAATCCCGGACTACGCCGGCTTTTTCCAGCCTCCGTGCCAGAGGGACATGCAGTCGATGCCCGACCGCAAACCATTCTCATGCCCGCTGGACTCTTTCAAAATACCGCCTCCTTTGACCCCCCTGAACACTATCAGGAACTTCACGCTAGGGGGACCAGTGCCTGACGGACCCCGGCTACCCACAGCTTACACTCCGCAGAATTTGCCCCTCAGGCCAATCCTGCGTCCGAGGAAATACCCCAACAGACCCAGCAAGACGCCCGTGCACGAGCGGCCCTACCCCTGCCCGGCGGAGGGCTGCGACAGGCGCTTCTCCCGCTCCGACGAACTCACCAGACACATCCGCATCCACACCGGCCACAAACCCTTCCAGTGTCGGATATGCATGAGGAACTTTAGTCGCAGTGACCACCTGACGACCCACATCCGCACGCACACCGGCGAGAAGCCGTTCGCCTGCGACTTTTGCGGGAGAAAGTTCGCGAGGAGCGACGAAAGAAAGAGACACACCAAAATCCACCTGCGACAAAAGGAGCGAAAATCCTCCTCGTCGTCCACGGGGGTGTCCAGCTCAGAGCGCGGCGTCGCCACGGGCATCTGCTCGTCCAGTTCAAGCCAGTAAACTTTCGACTGGACCGTGCAATATCCAACACTATGTAGGCAATACAATGACAACAATAATGCACCGTTCGTGTTTCATTAAAACTGGGTGGACTGATGAGGTGAAATCAAACCACAGTGCCAAATATGGACACTTTCTTTGCGCACACTTTTTGTAAAGGTGATGCAAAGTTTTGTTTTTTCTTAATGCCTCAGTCGCATGCTGACTGACCAAACGCACTTTGTTTGAATATTTAGGCTAATTAATTTAATAATAATAAAATAACCTTAGATAGCACGTGGGAGAATTGTGTCTTAGATTTTAAAAGTTGGAAAGTTGAGTGCTTACGTTTTTTTAAAGGATAATTTAAACAAACTAAACTTTCAAGGAGGTGTTTAACATCACTGTTTTCTCCCATCGTCGTGCCTTTCGTCCGTTCATCTTGTACAGAGAGGCGTGGATGAAATTGTACATTAGCCTTTAATATGAAAGTTTTCGAAGATATATTTTTGTACAAATTGTTTTGTGTCGAAGTGTTGCATTTGTGCTTAAACATGGATTGTATATAGCTGAACTATATCGTTTGTTCTGTGGTTGTTTTGACTGTTATACATGTATTTGTTATGAAGTGACTAACGCGGGTCAATAATGTCCTACTTTGTCAACTTGAAAATAATAAACAACACATGAATTGTGAACTTTTGTTTAACTGTCTGCAACTCATTTTTATTCTATTAAAAAGAGGGTAAAAGTGGGGAGAACAGCGAATTATAGGGACATTCCCGTTTTGGCATCACTAAGCTCTGACTCATGGTCTAGTAAGGTCCAGCGCCCACACATGTTGTTTACAAATGCTCAAAGGGTGTGAATATTCACAGCCCTCTTATTGTTCGATACATTTTTGATGGGGAGTATGAATAATCGGAGTAAGGAACAATTTATAAACATAAAATGACTCACTTTATGATTTACTGATTTGACACAAAATTACAATACATTATGACCACTCTTTTCAGTGTATTCGGTGTGCGAAAAAAAAACTTACAAATAATTGTTGCCACTGTATGAGTCTTTGTGGTTTTATGTGGTTGAAGGTTTACCAACCCGTGTTGGAACAACCCCTTATTTAGGAGCTACATAAAATGTGCCTGATGACAACATGTACAATGATTTGGATTGTAATTAAAAGTAGTTCAATATTAGATGAATTAAAAATTTTAAATGGCAGTTTCAGCATTAATAACTGTAAGCATCAATGAAAAATTAAACATTATTATTGTTTCATCAATAAATATACAACACACTCAAAAAAAAAAAAGACTTTCTGCTTGTTCAAACTACTTATTTAAAATGAATTGAAACAAGAAAATTCTTAGGATTTTTTTGGTGGACAATGTAATTGTTTTATGTTCAATCAACTTAAATTTGTAAAAAAAAAACAATTAAGTTAACTTAATCGTGTGTTGAGACAACATGAAGGAATTGTGCGGAGCCCAGCATTTTTTACTGTGCATGCACTAATATTGACAGATGAAGAGACTGATATTGACGTTAGAGTTTCTACACTCTTCAGTGTTCCAAAAAATGGTTGTTGATCATTCTGCCATAGACGAACAATATTTGTTTTCCTCAAGAATCTTTTAGTGAACAAGATTCACTAAGGATGGTTGTCTGTGGAACCTCCTTTTCTAATACACTAATAACTAATAGTGTATTTATTGTTTTTTTATACACACATCATATTCTTTAAAAAAATATGCTAATTTATACATAGATTTTATACATCAAACTTCTCAGACAAACAAATCAGCCTGAACAAAAGCTAAGCCTAGCAGACAGCATTTGAGCACTTCCCATCCTGCTTGCAGATCCAGGTCTATTAAAAAAAAAAAAGCTCTGAGGGGATGCAGGAAAGCATGATAAAAAATGATCTAAGAGTCCATATTAGGAAATAGTGTCTTTACTTCTAGGCATAAAACACTTGCCAGCCTCCTACATTAACATTACATTCATATATTTACAGATGTGTGGGAAATATGACGGCACATTAGACATTAATATGTCTGTAAAGATTCACATCGAAAGTCTGACTTTAAAGCGGATTTCACACAAGTCTGCCACACAAAATATTCCAAATCAACAGAATCGTTATAATTAGTGATTGCAAAACTCAGAGGTGTAAATTGTCCACTTAAAGGGATAGTTCACCCAAAAAAGATCATTTACTCAGCCTCAAGTGGTTCCATATCAGTTTCTTTCTACTGTTAAACACAAAATAAGACATTTTGATGAAACCATTGACTTCCATAGTAGGAAAAAAATACTACAGAAGCAAATGGTTTCACTTATGAACATTTTTCTAAATATCTTCTCTTGTGCTTAACAAGAAACTCTTGAAGGTTTGAAACAATTAGATGGTAAGTAAATGATGACAAAATTTAACATTTTGGGTGAACTATCCCTTTAAGATAAGATTAGAATTTTTAGATTTCTGCTTTCCTCTCGCCTCTAATAAATGTTCCTCTTATGTAGTGGATAATAGTTATGGCTACACTACAAACAAATACTGGTTGCCTTAAATTTTTAAGCTGAATTAAATTAACCCTATGAGTCATTTGAACTTTCATCATATTAAACTGACTTAAAACAGCTTGTGTAACTGATAAACTTAAGTTGGAACATGATTAACTTAGTCTAATAAGTTACAACTAACTAAAAACCTATGTTTTCATGACTTATTGATCATATACTTTTTTACAGTGCATAATAACTGTTCATTATCACTATTTTCATGTATGCAAGTATGAAACCGGCAGAAAGCTAATCATTTAAAACTAACCTTGTAGATTTTCTTAAACATAACACAAAGTCAAATTATTTAAATACATTTTAATAGAACTTTATAGGTAAAAAATATAAACAGTACATAAGAATTAGTGTCTGTGTAGAGTCTTAAAATAAATTAAACAAGATTTTAGTATAGATATATGGAGTGCACTTATACAAGGGTAATGTTTTTTTTAGACATTCATCATTCACACGCAAGGCCACAAAGTGTTGATGAAACCTATGGGTCGCATAGGCTTGGAATGGATGTAAAATCGAAGTGTTTGCAGTCCCAAAAGGAAAAATATATAAACAAAACAATTTTAAGGACGGATCAGTAGTCCATTCCAGTGTTAAAGGGATAGTTCACCCAAAAATGAAATTTTACTCGCTATTTACTTTCCCTTAAGTGTTTCAAACCTTTATGAGTTGCTTTCTTCGGTTGAACAAATTAGGATAGATTTTGAAGATGAAAACCATTGACTTCAATGGTTCAATTGTCAATGGTTACAGCTTTCCAACATTTTTCTAAATATCTTCTTTTGTGTTCAACAGAAAAAAGAAGCTCATGTAAGTTAGGTTTGAAACAAGTAAATGATGAATAAATGATGACAGAATTTTCATTTTTGGGTAACTTATCCCTTTAATGTCTCTAAACAGTCACTTCAGGACCGGGGTACGGCTCACCCCCACACCAGAAATCATCGGGCTGGGGGATCTCTAAAAGCCAAGCTTCATCGTCACCGCTCTGCTCTGACTTTTTCCCAGCAGTCTGTAAAACTCTGTAGTAGTGACAATCCCTTCCATCGTCAGGGTCATACGGCGGTGCCAGTATATCAAGAAACGCAGCCGCTCCATCCACTGCATCAATCTCATGAAGGTTGTCTTTGAGAGGGCTCAAAACACAAGAGCCACTGTGTTCGGAAAACTGTCCCGAAGACCTCAGCGCTGCTCTCCTCACATCATCTCCCTGGAAAGCCAACAGTGGAGGATCAAACTGCCTCTCAGTGTCACTTTCGGCTTTATCCAACTTGTCATAACACCTGATGTTGACTTTACCATACAGGACCTTCAGCATGCCGTGCATCCCGGGATGGTCGTGCAGAGGGATGGAAGCGCCAGATTTCAGGAGAAACACTCCCATGCTGAAGACATCAGTCTCACAGATGTGCATGTATGTGACTGGGGGGACCGAAGGGGAGGATGTGGTGACTTTCTTCGGTGGCGCAATCTTCAGATCCGCAGCCTTGATGTCGGAGAGCAGGGCGACCAAGTCTGCCTGGTGCTCTAAAAACACCTTATTATTATCCTCAATGGCGGAGGAAGAGCAGTGTGTGAAAGTCGCATAAGCTTGGCTCGCTATTTTCTGGATGAGCGAGACCTTGCTGTTCCTCGGCATGATTAATGCGAGAAAACAAACGGAACCGTGATTTGCTTCGAGTCACGCGAAGACTGCAAAAAGAGCTGTTACGACGGACGATATCGCCTCACGCGACGCATTGGAACCAGTCGAATGCCGAAAGTTAAGATAAAAACAACTCCATTGGAGAATAAACATTGATTTAGGAATCTGGATACAATCCACAAACCCGCGACTCCACCACCCCATTCATGGCTATCAGATTCACACGTCCGAGACGACCGCGCATGCGCAGATGCATAGGCAGCATAATGGAACTTGTAGTTCTTTTGAGTTAATCGGTTGAAAATCTTTTTGGGGAATAAGCGATATATATACCACATATTTAATAGTAGCTTCTTAAAATACTCGGACGCTACACTAACTATGTTTATTTTTGTAAACGTACTGTTTGTTTGTTAAAAGGGGACAATTTAGCTCGGTTACAGAACTACAATACCCACAGCCTTCACACTTTTGTCTCTTGTTTAGTGAGCGTGAGGGGGGAGGCCCGTTGGGCCATTCAACTCTGTCCCTTCCCCCACGGCGACCCTGGACCACAATAACACAAACCAGCAGCTCTGCAGGGCCTTTATTATCAGATCTGATGAGGAAACTGATGCTGAAACCAATGCAACAGTCTATTCAAACTTCACTTATTTTCAAAAGTGTAACACTTTTAAGTAATTAAATAAATAATAAAAAGTACATAACTGCATGAATAAGCAACTGAAAACAACAACAACAAAATGTTGTCAGTGAAGAAGATTATTTCAATTGAATGTGCATTTTAGTGTGCTTTAGGTCTTAAAAGTATATTTTTAAATACTTTATACAAAAATGTATAATGTAAAATGAAACATACTTAGCACTCTTAAACAGTTTTATTACAGTTTTAATAATACGATAAAGCTTAATTATTCAAGTATTTTAAGTATTCTGTACATTTAAACCATATTTCAAAAACATAAATATTTATGAAATTACAATTAAAGACGTGGGCCTCACGGTGACGCAGTGGATAGCACAATCGCCTCACAGCAAGAAGGTCGCTGGTTCGAGCCTCGGCTGGGTCAGTTGGCATTTTTGTGTGGAGTTTGCACGTTCTCCCCATGTTGGCGTGGGTTTCCTCCGGGTGCTCCGATTTCCCCCACAAGTCCAAAGACATGCGCTATAGGTGAATTGGGTAAGCAAAATTGTCCGTAGTGTATGTGTGTGAATGAGTGTGTGTGGATGTTTCCCAGTGATGGGTTGCAGCTGGAAGGGCATCCGCTGCGTAAAACATATGCTGGATATGTTGATGGTTTATTCCGCTGTGGCGACCCCAGATTAATAAAGGGACTAAGCCGAAATGAAAATGAAATGAGATGAATTAAAGATTTACACTGCACTTAAAACTACAATTTTAATAAGTTTATAAACAGGTTTTACTTAATATATGTAACAAAACAAAAAACAGTATTGTAATTCATTCATAATATATACTGTCAAAATATTTCAGCAAAATGGACATCTTATTTCTTATTGGATTCAAGACTTCTTGAGTATGTACACTGTTCTAAATAAAATAATGACTAAATATCTGAATAATAATAATACTCTGAAATTCTGAATTAATATTCATTCATTCATTTTCCTTCGGCTGGTCCCTTATTAACAGGTGTCGCCACAGCGGAATAAACCGCCAACTATTCCAGCATATGTTTTACGCAGTGGATGCCCTTCCAGCCGCAACCCAGTACTGGGAAACACCCATACACTCTCACATTTACTCACACACTCATACACTACGGCCAATTTGGTTCATCCAATTCACCTATAGCGCATGTTTTTGGACGCCAACACGGGGAGAACATGCAAACTCCACACAGAAATGCCAGCTGGCCCAGCAAGGACTCGAACCAGCGACCTTCTTGCTGTGAGGCGACAGTGCTAACCACTGAACCACTGTGCCGCCATAATATATATAAAACTGTAGAATTTATTATAGCCATATAATAAGCTAATTAAATGACCTAATCCCTTACTTTAATTTTTCAGTAGATAGACACTTAATTACATTGACTAGCTAATTAGAAACTCATTACACCTAATAGCAATCATAAATCACATTATTTATTAACAAAGTGACCAAAAGTATGCTTGTTTTTCATTCTACACCAACATCAACACTTTAAAAACACCTATAATCATATATATTATAATATTTAAGACTATTATTCTCAGGATACATCCAGCTGTTGGTTGATCTTTTTTTTGTCAGGCTGGTGTTGCTAGCGAGAAGCCCGGAAGTGTGTATGGACGTCAGTGAAGTGTGTACTCAGGACATGTACCCTCATGGATGAGCACCACAAAGGCCGTCCTCTTGAGAAATAATGAGGCCCGCTCATTTACTCAGAGAGCATCACATCCTAATACCATTTCTGCTTGGGGAATTCAATTAGACCCTCTTTCAGCAGCCAGAATGTGGGGATCAGAAACGTAAGGGAGATCCTTGAATCAGCACACAGTCTTCAGGGCTACTTCTTTAAATGAAGAGGACAGTCAGGTGGACTCTTGTGAAAAAGAGGTATACATTGACATACATTTGAATGTCTTTGTTTCATGTTACATGTTTTGTTACATGTTTCATGTTTTTGCAGTTATTACAGAAATTACAAGTTATTATTTTATGCCAAATGCAGTTTGCTGAATAGTTCACACTGTAAAAAAAAAAAAAAGCTGGGTTCTACACAATCGATTTGTGTTGGGAAAACACGAGGGAATGAAGTTATCTTATTAGTTTTTACAAATTTAAGTGGATTGAACATAAAACAATTAAGTTGTCCCCCCCAAAAAAATCAAGAATTGTGTTGTTTGAGCTCATTTTAAATAAGTACTTTGAACAAACAGCGAGTGCCATTTTGAAAATTACTGCATAATTTACTTAACTTCAAGCCATCATTGGTGTATTTGACTTTCTCCTATCAGATGAACAGTGTTGGACTAGTTTTCATTTTATCCTGGCTCTTCTATGCTCTAATGTATAGTTGCCCTTTTTTATGCCTTCTTTATATGTAGTTTTGTTTTCCCTTAATAATAAAAACCTTCATTTCAAAAGTGCAGGATTTGTTCTCTTGTGTTATCTTTGACTAATATTTATGACTTTGATGATCTAAAACATTAAAGTACAACAAACATGCAAAAAAAGATAAGATATCAGTAAGGGGGCAAACACTTTCACACAACTGTTTATATGCACACAAACACACATTCATTCATTCATTTTCATTTCGGCTTAGTCCCTTTATTAATCTGGGGTCGCCACAGCGGAATGAACCGCCAACTTATCCAGCATATGTTTTACGCAGCGGATGCCCTTCCAGCTGCAACCCATCTCTGGGAAACATCCATACACACCCATTCACACTCATGCACTACGGACAATTTTAGCTTACCTAATTCACCTATAGCGCATGTCTTTGGACTTGTGGGGGAAACCGGAGCACCCGGAGGAAACCCACGCCAACACAGGGAGAACATGCAAACTCCACACAGAAAGGCCAACTGACCCAGCCGAGGCTCGAACCAGCGATCAGCGACCTTGAGGCGACCTGAGGCGAACGTGCTACCCACTGCGCCACTGTGAGGCACAAACACACATATAAATATAAATTGTATTAAGTATATCTAATAATACAGTATATCTATCTTTATGCAGTTTGACAAACATGACTATCATCAAAAGTTGAGAAACAAATTTTGTCCCAAACGCTAGAAGAAAAACATTTTTTTAATTCTGTTGTAAAATACTAATTTGGGGGGCGGCACGGTGGCGCAGTGGGTAGCGCTCTCACCTCACAGCAAGAAGGTCGCTGGTTCAAGCCTCGGCTGGGTCAGTTGGCATTTCTGTGTGGAGTTTGCATGTTCTCCCCGTGTTTGCGTGGGTTTCCTCCGGGTGCTCCGGTTTCCCCCACAAGTCCAAAAACATGTGGTATAGGTGAATTGGGTAAGCTAAATTGTCCGTAGTGTATGTGTGTGAATGAGTGTGTATGGATGTTTGGATTGAGTGTATGGATGTTTCCCAGTGATGGGCTGCAGCTGGAAGGGCATCCGCTGTGTAAAACATATGCTGGATAAGTTGGCGGTTCATTCTGCTGTGGCGACCCCAGATTAATAAAGGGACTAAGCTGAAAAGAAAATGAATGAATGAATAAGGAAATTAACCATGGCAACTTTGATGTAAAATATTTTGGTATATTTATCTTCTGCCCACGGTTCTCAATGATATTTGGTTTTTGGCCCTTCATATGAAAAAGTTTGTGCACCCCTGATTTGGTTAATAGTTTTATGGTTTGGGCCTTCGTGATTCTAGGTCAAAAGATCAAAACATTCAGAATTCAGCTCTAAAATCGTCTATGTTTCAAAAACCCATGGCAGAAAGCTTTCTTCACAATCCTTTTACTGTCATGCATAATTCAGTTGACTAGTATGTGTGCATTAGTTCAGAATAAGCACGTTTTTTTCCAAGCTGAGATGCAATCGTTCTCAGCCGCTAAAATCCGAGATGGATAAAGGCAACATTATTCGCCGGTGCTTAAAATGTGCATGACTAACATTGCACAGAGGTCAGATAGAATGGAGTGCATGCATTGCTGGTAATTCCAGCCAAGAATCCTGAATGAGAGGACAATAAGACTTTCTAATTGCTCCAACATCTTGCGCTGAACGTCCCCATTGTTGAGCTCAATCTGCCGTCTGTTCTGTTATGATTTGGTGGTACATGCATGCCTTTGTCAGTGGTGAGTCCTTTTATGCCTTCACAAAATGAGACTCCATTGATTTCTTGAGGATACTGAAGCGGTTACTGTTTTTAGATATGCCAGCTATTCTCTCGGATCATCAAAATTCATGCTTTGGAAAATATCTGCATGGTTAAGAGGCAAAGGGCAAGGAAAATGTTGTTGTTCTTGATGTGAAGCAAGATCGCTCTTTTTTTTTTAATGCGCTGCTTTGATTATGTGTGTATTCAGTGAATGAGGGGCTGTCATGCAGACGGCACATGCGTAAGCACTCTTCGTCATCGCTTTATTAAATCAGATTCCAGCTGATTCATGAGATCAAAAGCATGTTTTTCACATGCGTGTCACATTTACACCAGGCCCGGTGTTACATGGGACCATCATGCTGAAATCTGTTAGCCATGTGTTCAGATTTTGTCCATTAGTACATTTCTTGTACAATGGTACATTTCTGTCTAAAAAAACTTTCATGGTTCCTTAATGGTTCTTTAATTTGGGTTTTCTGCTTATTTATGGTTGTAAATCGCATTATGGGACCTTGATCTCTGCTGTGTTGACTTTAGATTTTGAAATTTAACTGTGCGGTAATAATAGAGAAAGTACTGGCAGTTTTTCACCAGGTTTTGTACCGTATTTTACAACACCAACTCAGATTATATATTACTTCAAACTATTTAAAATGTGGGCCTCACGGTGGCGCAGTGGATAGCACATTTGCCTCACAGCAAGAAGGTCGCTGGTTCGAGCCTTGGCTGGGTCAGTTGGCGTTTCTGTGTGGAGTTTGCATGTTCTCCCCATGATTGCGTGGGTGCTCCGGTTTCCCCCACAAGTCCAAAGACATGCGGTACAGGTGAATTGGGTAAGCTAAATTGTCCGTAGTGTATGAGTGTGAATGGGTGTGTATGGATGTTTCCCAGAGATGGGTTGCAGCTGGAAGGGCATCCGCTGCGTAAAACATATGCTGGATAAGTTGGCGGTTCATTCCGCTGTGGTGACCCCAGATTAATAAAGGGACTAAGCCAAAATGAATGAATGAATATTTAAAATGTCAATAATAGCCACCTTTTCAACATCAAAAGTTGTTGGAGGAAACATCAATGTCCCATAATGCAATTAAAAAGCATAAATAATGGAAAAAAGACTATCTGTTAATTAACAGTTTCCATATTTTGTGATTCACTGGGGTTTTCTGTTTATTGTCAGTTATGAATTGGATTACGGCACCTTTCTGCTCTGTCAACTTTTATGTTAAAAATCAACTCTGCAGTTTAACAGAGTGACTTTTATTGACATTTTTGTCATTTGAAACAATAATAGTCACACTTTATAATAAGGTTTCATTCGTTCAGCATTTACTAATGCATTATTAAAATCCAAATTTATGCTTGTTAGCATTAGTTATGTTATGTTGTTATGTTGTTTTTTTGTTAGCATTAGGTATAATGCACTGTGGGTTAGCATGAACTAACAATGAACAACTTTATTTCCATGAACTAACATGGGTCACAGGTGTCAAAGCCAGTTGCTGAAGGGCTGCAGCTCTGCACAGTTTAGTTCCAACCCTGCTTCAACACACTTACCTCTAGATTTCAAACAAACCTGAAGGACTCAATTAGTTTGATCAGCTTTGTTTAATTAGGGTTAAAACTAAACTGTGCAAAGCTGTGGCCTTCCAGGAACTGGCTTTGACACCTGTGACTTAGGTAAATACATGTAATGACAAATAATGTTTATTGTTTGTACGTGTCAGTCAATGCATTAATTAACTTATGTAACCATATTTTAAAGTGTTACCAAAATTATATTTTGGGCTCCCTCGGCATGGACGCACTGGCCCACAGCTGGCCTTGGGGCATGCGCAAATACGCATTCCCCCCAGTGAGCCTACTTGCGCAGATACTGTGAAAGATCAGGGAGGACGAGGAGCAGGTCTTGCTAGTTGTGCCCCTTTAGACCAACCGGACCTGGATGTCAGAACTCTCTCTCCTCACGACTGGACCCCCTGGCAGATCCCTTTGACGAAGGACCTTCTTTCTCAGGGACAGGGCACCATCTGGCACCCACTCCCCGATCTCCACGCGTGGTCCATAGCGGAGCAAGGAAGACTTAGATGACCTACCAGTTGCCATGCTTAACACCATCACTCACCCTCTACAAGGCATGCCTATGCCCGGAAGTGGAGTCTATTCACCGAATGGTGCACTTCTCTCCGTGAACCCCGGACTTGCCAGATCGGCGTTGTGCTTTCTTTCCTTCAGGATAGGTTGGAGCAGAGGCTGTCACACTCTACACTGAAAGTTTACGTTGCTGCCATTTCCGTTCATCATGACTCGGTGGATGGTGGCACAATGGGAACCTCATCATCCGGTTCCTCAGAGACGCAAGGCGATTAAATCCACCCTGCCCCCCTCTCATGCCCTCCTGGGATCTCTCTGTAGTGCTTACGAGCCTACGGGGAGATTCGTTCGAACCACTCAATTCAGTAGTCCACGGCGCCTCTCTAACAGATATCTGTAGAGCTGCGGGCTGGGCGACACCTAATACATTTTCCAGGTGTACTGGTGAATGAGGAAATTCGGTTTTGGTGATGTAACATGCTTGCTGCGCCTTTCTCTCTCACACAGAGATACGTGCACTTTTTAAAAAAAACTCTGTTCAGTTGAGTTGCCCGTGTCTTCCCTCCCCGCTAACCATCCTTCATATGTCTACTCTCCCTTCTCAGGGTTAGTGCCTATGTCTTCTTGCCACCAGGTCTCCCCATTTGGGTAGCAGGTGGCCTCCGCAGCGTTCTCCCTATCGGGACTGCACGCTTTCCCAACGTACTGTCATATTTTAAATTTTAAAATTAAAATAAGTAACTTAACTAGGTGTTTTTTTTTTACGACTCCCCAAAAAATGTAAATAAGCCTTAAGCGCTTCACAGGTAAGTAAGGTAAGTAAGAGCCAGGGGTCACGTTGGAGAGATGCGTCTCTGGTGATGATGGTGCGCTCACACAGGTTTAATCACTGTGGTGTTTTCCATACATTTCTCCATAGTGGAAGTTTTCCACATAGCATTGAAGTTCCCCTCTCGCTGGGGAACGAAACAGTTACTACGTAACCCTCCTTTCCCGAGGGGGTAACTGCTGTGTTCCTTCGCCACAAGTGGTTGCACCTTAGCTGACAGCTTAGTTCAGCTCTTCAGCTAGAAAAGGCGTCTCTGCTATGTGGCATCTTTCTACATCTGCATACGCTGATGCCACCAATTCATTGGCATTTCATTGGCCCATTTTTTTACTCTTTCAGATGATTGGCTTCTGACGAAATCCCCATAGTGGAAGTTTTCCACATAGCATTTTTGTTCCCACCCTCAGAGAACAATGGTTACGTAGTATGTAGTTTTTTGCCCCCAAGACCCTAATAAGAAAATATTCTAGGGCCCCCACAAAAGACTTTTTTACTTCAGAAAAAACATAAAAGGGATTTAGTACAGCTTTAGTCATTGTTGTAAATTTTCATTCATAGCAAAACATATGAGAGTAAAGTAACACATGTAAAATGTCTAGCGCATCTTTTTAGAGTGTATTGTGAACAAGAGAGTTTAATAGGTTTTGTGACCACACACACACACACACACACACACACGCACGCACACACACACACACACACACACACACACACACACACACACACACACACACACACACAGAGCACATCAACTGTATATGACCAATTCTGTCATTGTCTAAAATAAAACCGTTAGCAGAAGCTGTGGGTTTTTTGGCCAACTTGAAATAACACTATATCACTAAAGTTGTTCGCTGTCTAACGCTTGGTCTGTGAATCGAAACAGGGCTTAAATACGGTCTGAAGTAGAAAGGATGAGGGTTCATTAGGTCTCTGCTAGATGAAACTTGCTGGATCATTGAGTTGACACTTCTGCAGGGGGAACTAGGAGACAAAGTCTTGGTCAAAGAGACACAGAGGGCATTAATGGAGACGCTAATACAGTGAGCACTTGACAGTGCACAGTTTGACCATATGATGACTGATTGCAGACATGGAGAGCTGCTATGTTTTTTTGTACCAGGGCTTTTCAGTTTATTGTTGAGACAATATAAAGGAATTAAGTTAACATTAGTTTTTA
This sequence comes from Danio choprae, assembly GCA_903798125.1. Lineage (NCBI taxonomy): Eukaryota > Metazoa > Chordata > Actinopteri > Cypriniformes > Danionidae > Danio > Danio choprae. The sequence continues at coordinate 5,050,098 of CAIGQW010012936.1, read as the reverse complement.
CAAATTTAAGTAAAACACGTTTACCAAAAAAAACCCTCAAGAATTGCGTTGTTTTGGTTCATTTTAAATAAGTGGTTTGAACAAACAGCAAACGTATTTATTTGAGTGAAGGACTGTAGTAAATATAACTTAAATATGCATATAAAGTGATGCATACACTCAAAAAATGAATTTTGCTGCTTGTTCAAACTACTTATTTAAAATTACATTTATTTTAAACAACATAAATCTTAATTTCAACTTACAATTTACAACTTTTAGGTTCAATCCACTTTAAAACAATAAAGAACAATTAAGTTTACTTAATCAATTTGTGTTGGGACAACATGAAGGAATTGTGTGAAACCCAGCAGTTTTTATAGTGTATATCCATGCCGTGAACATGAATATTGAAGCAATTATCTTTAAATTTTAAAACAAATTTATGTAATAAGCAACAAGAATGTATCGGTTGAGAATTTGTTCAATATATGTTAAAAAAGAAATGTCAAAATATCATCAAGATATGTTACCCACAGACCTTTTTTACATCACCTGGAAAAAAACTTATTAAAACACAATGGAAATCCTTGAGGAAACCAGTAGCAAATTAGACTTAAAACATTATTTGTTAACCCTCACTTTCCAGGCTATGGGCGAGCAAAGCAATTATAATCTGTAAATTAATAGTAACATAGCTTTAAAATTGATCAAAAGTGGCAGTAAAGACGTTTATAATGTTGCAAAATATTACGATTTCTTTCTCTTCAAAGCCGCAGTCGATATTTAGTTAAGAAATGTTTCTTGAACACCAAGCATGATTTCTGAAGGATCTTTAACTAATTGTAACTGTTTGAAGAAATTATGAAGCATTTTGAAAAAAGAATATGAGATAAATCCTTCTCAAAAACTGCATTTGCTGTACATCTACAGTTAAAGTCAGAGTTATTAGCCCTCCTGAATTATTAGCCCCCTGTATATATTTTTCCCCAATATATATTTAACAGAAAGATTTCTTTTAACACATTTCTTTTTAAACATAATAGTTTTAATAACTCATTTCTAATACCTGATTTATTTTATCTTTGCCATGATGACAGTACATAATATTTGACTAGATAATTTTCAAGATACTAGTATTCAGCTTAAAGTGACATTTAAAGACTTAAGTGAGTTAATTAGGTCAATTAGGCAAGTTAGGATGATTAGGCAAATCATAATATAACGATGGCAGACAATCAGAAAAAAAATATTGCTTATGGAGACTAATAATATTTACCTTAAATTGATTTTTAAAAAATTTAAAACTGCTTTTTGGCAACCCGGTGGCGCAGTAGGAAGTGCTATCGCCTCACAGCCTGAAGGTCGCTGGTTCGAGCCTTGGCTGGCTCAGTTAGCATTTCTGTGTGGAGTTTGCATGTTCTCCCCGTGTTCACGTGGGTTTCCTCTGGGTGCTCTGGTTTCCCCCACAAATCCAAAGACATGCACTATAGGTGAATTGTGTAAGCTAAATTGTCCGTAGTGCGCACAGTTTCTGTAGTGTGAATGAGAGTGTATTCCCAGTGATAGGTTGCAGCTGGAAGGGCATCCGCTGCATAAAAAATATGCTGGATAAGTTGGCGGTTCATTCCAACTTATCCAGTTGGACTAAGCCGAAAAGAAAATGAATGAAAACTGCTTTTATTCTAGCTGAAATAATACAAATAAGTCTTTCTTCAGAATAAAAAATATTATAGGAAATACTTTGAAAAATTCCTTGCTCTGTTAAACATAATTTGGGACATAATTGAAAAAGAAAAAAATTCACAGGAGAGTGTATGTATGTATATGCAACTGTATATGTAAAATCTTTTATTTTTTCCATATATCTTCATGTTCGTTGTGATGATAACACAAGTTCTAACATCACATTATTCACAAGTGATCATTCATCTGGAGATGCTAGCATAATCTTCTCATGTAGATGCATTGAGTCTTGGAGGGTGAGTGAGAAGTGGAGCAATTGAGACTCTCAGAGGTAGACAAAATATAAACAGCTTGAATCCACGCACCTGCGTGAGAACGTCCACTAGATGTTTTCTAATATGTGTTGATCCGTCTGTGTCAGTTACGTCACACACGCTGACGCACTCCAGTCTGTGTTTGTTTTCACTGAGAAATGCACAGTACCACAATCACCTGACACTTCACCTGCTGTTTTACTGAAAGGAGGGCTTTAAGGTTTCATCCGGGATGCGTTAAAGGTGACATTTATTGTTCTATTTAAATAAATGTCTGGTAAATGTCTTCAGAATGTGTCTGTGAAGTGTCAGCTCAAAATAGCCTAATTTCAGTCATATTTGCCCCTATTTGGTTGAGCAAAAATGTTGTTTTTGTGTGTGTCCATTTAAAGAGCTCCAACTTTGGCCACGTTACAAGATGTAAAATAAGTCTTTTGTCTCCAAAATGTGTCTGTGAAGTTTCAGGTCAAAATACTCATCAGATAATTTATTATGCCCTGTTAAAAAAAAAAGGAAAGTTTTGGCGTCAGAGCTGTTTTGCGCCTGTGCCTTTAAATGAAAATGAGCTAGTTCTCTAAAGATTCCTGTTGTGTGATTGAAGTGCGCTCATTTATAGTTGTGTACACTATGCAGCTGTGGTGATTCCAGCAGTTATAAATAACGTAGCTCAAAAAGTATAAGCTATAAAAATTCAAAGTATACCACTAAATCCTTCTTAATGTTCAGTTGAAACAGATCTTTCAATCACAGTTTCTTTGCAAATCCTGTCTTGTGGACATGATAATATGTGTTAATACTGAGACATGTTAATACGTGCATGTCAATTGATATCGGTAGACAGCGAAAACTGCACTGCTACGGGCCTCAAAATTGCTGTGAACTGGATCCTATTTTAATAATGTCGACATTTTAAAGAAGTGATTGTGTGTCACGGTTGTGGGGTGGGGAAAGGAGCGAGGACTCAATTGCAGAAAATAAGGGTTTATTAATAATCAAAAAAAAAAAAAAGCAAAACAAACTACCCCGAGGGAGAAAACATTAACAAAATAAATAAATAAAACAAACATGACTGAGCAAGGCGACAGGAATCAGGGCCAGCCCCAGAGCGCCCGCCAGTGTCGGCTCCAGCCCCAGAGTGCCCACCAGTGTCGGCTCCAGCCCCAGAGCGCCCGCCAGTGTCGGCTCCAGC
>CAIGQW010012936.1:4989235-5024803 GCA_903798125.1 Danio choprae | reverse complement strand
TGTGTGTGTGTGTGTGTGTGTGTGTGTGTGTGTGTGTTAGTCACATTTCAGACCAACAATTCAGGCCTATTTTTAGAATTACTGCAGATTATTTTTATGACACATTTCCATTGCACATTTGGAATTTTACTAACAGAAAAATATGTAATTCTAATATTGAAACACTGACAAAAGATTCATTTTAAACATTAAATCAGCATAAACTGAAGGAGTATACATCACATAGGTTCCTGCTTGGTTGCCAGGTCTTTTCCCTATCTAATCTTTAAAAATAAATAATTACTAAAAATTCTAGGCTACTTATCACACAAGTAATAGACTTTTTAAAATATTTTACATTTAATATACATTAATTAATTCATTCATTTTCCTTCGGCTTAGTCTCTGATTTATCAGAGGTTGCCACAGCGGAATGAACTGCCTACTATTCCATCATATGTTTTACGCAGTGGATGCCCTTCCAGCTGTCTTTGGACTGTGGGGGAAACTGGAGCACCCGGAGTATACCCACGCGAACACGGGGAGAACATGCAAACTCCACACAGAAATGCCAGCTGACTTAGCCGGGACTTGAACCAGCGACCTTCTTGCTGTGAGGCGACAGTGCTAATCACTAGCATAAAATACCATTAGGCTATATGTGTGCAGACATTTAGGAAAGATGCTAAGTGAACCTACTGCTTTATTTGAATAACAATGCTAAATATGTGCGTTCCGTGTCGGAATGTCTGTCTTTGTTTTAGCATTTTGGGTTGCCTTAATGGAAAACACAGCTTTAAAAATGCAACCTCTGGAGGACAGTAGTAGCCCAGAAAATGAAATGCTGATTCAGAGTTATGAAAATCCACATGAAGTGGTTTTTAATTAGCAATTAATACAAATATAGTGTAAGGTTTGATTATCAGGCATGCTAGCTCCTTTTTGGTGTCATCAATTTGGCAACCTGCATTACAAAACACACTACAAAAACAACATGTGACCTTAAAGCAGATTGCACTGTTCACTGGCATTTATCTATATATGTCTGTGGTTCCGGTGATAAGGAATGAGCAGGGTTGTATGTACCTGGTCGCTCATCCAAAGTTGCAAGCATGATTTCAGGCAACATGAAGATCTGGCAGTTGCAGCAGCAAAATTCTTCTAGTTAAAAGTGATTCTACCACTGATATCATTTAGAGACATTATTTTAAGGCCGAAAACATACATCTTTTTTTTTGTGCGCACATATTTGTCATTTTAACAAATTCATTCATTCATTCATTTTCATTTCGGCTTAGTCCCTTTATTAATCTGGGGTCACCACAGCGGAATGAACCGCCAACTTATCCAGCATATGTTTTTCACCTGTACCGCATGTCTTTTGGACTTGTGGGGGAAACCGGAGCACCTGGAGGAAACCCACGCCAACACGGGGAGAACATGCAAACTCCACACAGAAACGCCAACTGACCCAGCCGAGGCTCGAACCAGCGACCTTCTTGCTGTGAGGCAAACGTGCTATTTTAACAAATTGTTACATTTTATTAAACTATGCTAAATTTGATAGCATGTCCAAACACAAGCACTCAACACGTTCATTAGAAAGATGTTTCTTGTCCAGTGCCTGTGTTTTTGCCATCTTAGTTTGTTGTTCTCCATTTCCATTATTTCTTTTTCAAATGTGAAACAATGGCGTATATCAGTGTTGACAGTTTGTGGACATGGACACTTCGAAACATGGAAACAACTTTGTGTGGTATCATTCAAACAGTTTGGTTTATTAAATCATATGTAGTACAGCTCATGTGTCACTCTTTAGTACTTTGGGTATAAAAATAAAAGCATATTAACAGAGATATATTTGAATGGTGCACAGGCAAATTTAAATTATACAATACTGATGCAAATAGCATTGGAGTCTGACACATACCTGATGCCAGATAAGAGCAGATGATATTGAATTCACTGATAAAATGCTGTATACAATAAACTATGGTACGGTGGGTGTTGTTAAATAGTTACTAACATAAAACATAATGTCAAAAACAACATGGGTACAACTTCTGGTGTGATGGCAGTAGTGGTATACAAACTGTATTCTGTGTGCTAATTAGCGAAGAGGCTAATGTTGTGTACTACTTACTACATTACGATTTGAATTTACTTCATGACCATTAGAAAAGTATGTTCTATATAGTATGAATATGAGTAGTATGATTGAATTGGGCAGCACGGTGGCGCAGTGGGTAGCACAATTGCCTCACAGCAAGAAGGTCGCTGGTTCGAGCCCCGGCTGGGTCAGTTGGCATTTCTGTGTGGAGTTTGCATGTTCTCCCCGTGTTCGCGTGGGTTTCCTCCGGGTGCTCCGGTGTCCCCCACAAGTCCAAAGACCGTGGTGTATGTGTGTGAATGAGTGTGTATGGATGTTTCCCAGTGATGGGTTGCAGCTGGAAGGGCATTCGCTGCGTAAAACATATGCTGGATAAGTTGGCGGTTCATTCCGCTGTGGCGACCCCAGATTAATAAAGGGACTAAGCCGAAAAGAAAATGAATGAATGAATGAATGATTGAAATTCAGACTAAGATACTATATAAACCATTTGTTGCTCATCAGTTGCTACCTGTTTTCTTATGGTCATAAACATACAGGACCCTTACTCTTTATGGTTTTTGTAACCAATAAAGCCACTTAATTGTAAATACTTTTATATAAATATTTTTTTATTTCTTATTATGTACAATGCACATATTGCACATTACCATCCAGATGTTTATATTAAACTATAATTTTTATTGTTTATTTTTCACTTATTTAAATGTCATTCTGTGTTCTTGTGTTAATATGTATGTATGTATGTATGTATGTATGTATGTATGTATGTATGTCCGTCCATACTGTATGTGCTCCTGGAAAAAAATAAAATAAAATGTGTGAAACCCCTTGTGTGTTTGCGCACACTTGGCAAATGAAGCTCATTCTGATTCTGATAATTGTCACATAACCTACCCGCATCAGTTGCATCACTCAACTCTTATGGGGTAAGTGTACACTTTGGAAGTAGTAGATCATCCGGTTACTTCTTACCTACTGATTTTCAAATACTATGAATTCAGATATACTACTTAGCTCACATTCTGTTTTTCACATACTATAGTACAGGCCAGGGGTGTCAAATTCAGTTCCTGGAGGGAACTTAGTTCTAACCCTGCTTCAACACACTTACCTGTAGGTTTCAAGCAAGCCTAAAGGACTCAATTAGTTTGATCAGGTGTGCTTAATTAGGGTTGAACCTAAACTGTGCAGAGCTGCGACCTTTCAGGAACTGAGTTTGACACCTGTGCTATAGTATTAAGTAGGGAAGTATGCAATTTTGGGTATTTAGGTCAGTGTTTTATTATAATTATATAAAATATAAAATATTAGGTCATAGTTGCTGTTATGGTTCTCAGGGACAACATGTTCTGTTCACAGTGGTACATATAACCAGAATAATTCAGTGGCCACTAATTCATGAGTGTTTTAAATATAACAGGCCTAGAACTAAATTGGTGTCCCTGCCAATGATAGAAGAGTTTCCATCACCTTCTGAAAGAAAACGAACAGTTTGTTGAAGTTGTGTTCCCACATCAGTAGTAAGTTTGGATCACTAAATCTTAAATGACTGTCTGCTGTTGAATGAATGATTTACTTCTTACTTTTTTACTTTCAACAAGTCTTCAAGCAAGTCTTTTTCAAGCAAGCCTTTGGGCATTTTTTCTGCACATTTTAATGTGTGAAGGAAAAATTATAAGTCTGAAATTTGGTAACTACAGTCACCAATAAAACAGTTCCAAAGATTGGACGGTTTTGCATGTGAACTACATGTTAGCAAAGCAAAGTGACATTTCTGTGGGTTATAGAAATCAGCTGGCTTTAGCTTTAGGTCTATCTATGCTTAGTGGTTAATACATCCACAATGGGAAACTGATCAACTCTACAGGAACCCACAGAAAGCATGTCTATAAGGAAAAATGCAACCCAAAAATGTTCCAAAACCACCACAAACCCAAATGCAAGGGTGTTATTGTGGCAAGTAAATCACTTATTTTCAGCCCACAGTAAATTACCGCATACTATAGAATATAGGCTTCCTGAATATGAACATATATACTGTAAGTAAGAAATCTGTAGAAAAAAAATAGTTGAAATTCAGTTAAGGTAATGGGTGGTTTTAGACACATGCTTTAAGCAGTAGACAATCACAACAGACCGGGCCAATCAATTGACCAAGAGAGAGACCTGTGCTGTATCCGAAATGTCCCTATACCCTCATTTACCATTCCCTACATTAGTCAACCATTATAGTCCCCTTGAAGGGGTGAATGAAAATGAGTGATTGAATATTTTCAGATGTTTTGTTTGTGCTTTCCCGGTTGAAAAAATCCTTTATCACGGATTTGATTTTAAATTTCTTGGGCAGACCCTGTAATTGTTATGTAACACTTAGTTAGCTGTATTAGTAAGGAAACAAAGTATATTGATTTCTGTCATGTATGCAAACAATAATTAATTAAATAGGCTAATATCTTATATATATTTTTAAACGTACACATATGGGGTTCTGCTGTGGATGCCATCTTGTGGTCAGACGCAGAGATTCATTCGGCATGCAAAATCTCACAGTGCTTTGTCATTAATTATGTCACACAAGTGTAAACATGGTGGAACATCTGAAAAATGGAATTGCACTAAACCCTTCAGCACTTGAGAACTACACTGTTGTGATGTCACAATCGAATTGCATTCTGGGAGGTGCTGTAGTAGACATGAAACGGACTCGATCCCTTCGAGGATGTACGTCATTGATTACGGCACATTTTACTGGATCCCTCATCCCCTCGTTTACTTGAAGTGGAATATACTTTAAAATGGCGACAGGGATTCATTGAAGGGAATAAAGAAAGGGAAGTTCATGAGTGAGTGTAGTGGAACGCATCCTACATTTGTTGTACACTGGTTATTGCACTGCATTGTGGGATTGATTGAATGCACTTCAGAGCTGCGTTCCAGTCCAATTTTAGACATGTACTCGCAAACTTCCCTTAATTTGTTCCTTTGGGGGGAATCCTTGCCACCATTTTAAAGTGCGTTCCACTTCATCAAGTGAACAAGGGAAGTTCACATGGACATACACTCGATCCCTCGATTTTGACTGAGGAAACGAGTCGGCTTCATATGTCCACTCCAGTTTACAGCACTCCAACACTCAAAAAATTACTTTTGTTGCCTGTTCAAACTACCTATTTATTATAAGTTGAACCGACACCGTTCTTAAGTTTTTTGGTGGACAACTTAATTGTTTTATGTTCAATCTACTTTCCACAAATTTGTAAAAACTTTAAGTTAACTTTAATTAAGTTAACATAACCGGAATTGTGTGGAATTTTTTGTGTACATGTCCCAGAATGCAATGCTATTGTGACATCACAACAGTGTAGTTTCCAAGTGCTCAAGGGTTCAGGGCAATTCCATTTAAATCCATTCAGATCTCCGCCAGTAGTGGACACTTGTGTGACGTAATCAATGACGTACATTCGAGTGAACAAGAGGGAGGGAAGTTAGCGAGTGAAGGGCTTAAAAAATTGGACTGGAATGCAGCCCTGAACATCCACCCTTGTTTCAGACACCACTAGAAATGGCTGCTCCCACAAGTAGTGTACTATTTAAGGGTAAAGGGTTGATTTCGGATAATGGTGATTTCCTCGATACTTGAACCAACCATTTCCAACACTGAGAATCACTGAGAAAAAGTTGCAAAATTTATTATGTAACAATGTTTTAAACTCAAATCTATACGAAACCTCCCAAATACTATTAGGAATCTTTAAAAATGCAAAGTTTATTAAGAATCAGTTTGTTGTGAAATTAACTAGTGATAAAGCGAAACAGAACACTACTTCTTTCAGTCTTTTAACACACACGTTTCTTAGAGTGCATATGAAAGGGTAATGATGTAATGGCACATTATAAAAATGCCAGACTCTGCTCTACAGATGCAACTAACATCTGAGAAATCAATGAACAATGATGGAGTCTTGGGGGTCTAAAGAGGCAGATGCTGAGTGCACTGAAGAGCACCAGTGCTGCAATAGACCTAGATGTTTTTCCAAAGTTCCCTTAGATCTGCTGCCAAGTCTGTGTGAAAGACCACAAATAACAAACACCCTTATTGCATTGTGACATTTCCAGGCAGTCTTACTCAATGGCATTTCTGTTAAGACTTTCCCATTTAGTCCCCAGCTCATTCGTGGCCTCTTTGGAAATGAGGATCTTTGAGAGTGACCCTTTCTAAGAGGTACACAACCTTTAGGGACAGACAGAAATGTACCTTAACATCTGCAAAACTCATTGTCCGTCTCATCTCCAATCAAAGAAAGGCATAATAAAGGCTGACATTGTGGTGTACAGTGTGGGAAACACTTCATGTGTTGTGCTGAAGCGAGAAGGCTTGTAAAAGAGCCATGTGGTGAGTAAGAGCTCCTTCCTCTGCTTCACACAGGCCTGTTCATACATCTGAGCCCACCTGGAAACACACAGACGCCCCGGCCCCCCTGGCTCATGCACACCCACAAAACCAGAAAACTACACCATTAACATCAAGAAAGGCAGAATACACGATTGTCATTTTCAGGAAAGAATGTCAAATTACTTGATGGATTTCACATTGTAAGTGTGTATGACTGGCCAATGATTTAAAGAAACACTTAATTTTTTTACACTTTACCCTACAGTTAAACATCCGGTCAGGCGGGAACCCTTTTAGCTCAGCATAAATCATCGAATTAGACCATTAGCATCAAAAAATTACAACCCAGGCTCATTCTGAAAACGTTTCTGGACAGAGGCAAATATGTCCCAGGAGCTACGTTTTTTTTGTTTTGCAGTTTTGTTTTGGCGGCTGTGTACGTTCTTTCAGATCTCAAATTACATTCGCGAGTGCCATTTGCGCCTGCTCTTCTTGCGTAAATCCACCAGAGGCCGCTGTCAACAGGCTGGCTAATTGACTGACTGACTGACCTACCCTCCTCCTTCCCTAAACTCAACCAATAGTGTATTCAAAAGCACCGATTGACCTGCCCACCCACTTCCCTAAACCCAACAACAGTGTTTTATAAAACAATCCAGAAAAAGAAAGGACCCCTGATATTTACCACGTTTTCAGATTTTACCACATTCTCACGCTGTTATTTACTTGTTTATTATATTTTTTGGCTTTTGTTTTTGTCTTACCTGCTTTCTGGAACCGTTCTTCGCTGGACTCAAACCCCATCATTGTGGTTAACTCCTCTCTGCTTCTCAAGTCCTCTATCGTACGTGGCAAACCACTGGACAATCTCGTAACAGTGGGAAAGGCGTCATGGAGGTAAGTGATCAGCTAAGCGCGAAAAGAAATGGCATCATACTGCCACATAGCATTCGTTTTAAAGACAAAATGCAGCCATACGTAGCTCTGGCAACATAATTTGTGATCTCCAGAAATGTATATAGGGCTACATTTTTAGAATGAGCCTATGTTGAAAAATTCTCAATTCAAAAAAGATAATTTTCCTATTTAAAGCGTGACACTTCTGTAGGTACATTGTGTACTAAGACTGATGGAAAATGCAACGTTACTTTTTTTTAAGTCAATATGGCTAGGAATTATACCTTTGTGTTATAATCAAAGAATTTAGCTTTTATTCTCTGGATTTTTTCTCTAATAGAAAGCCTCAGCAGAACTGTTTTATGTCTCCAATCAAACACTCCGATATTTTATGAATGAACCAGCGTTTTGAAGGAATCAGGTGAACCAAGGATTCAACAGCCAGTTCCAAAAAACAGCCATTTACTTCATTCCTGTATGAATAATGTGGTTTTGCAGTTTACTCATCTGCATGTTGTTTTTACAGAACATATAGGAACACTTTAGGAATGTTGTGCTGGTAACAAACATTTTTGATTCACCTTTTTATGATCAAAAAGTTATGGGAAGCTAATTGTGGCTTAATGTATCATGTTGTGTAGTTTTCACATTAATGGTAGCGTTGTTATAGCACTTTGAAACCTATTTTTAAAGTCTTCCCATCAATAACACATTATTAAGTATAGGGGGCTAGGGGTTATCTTTTCGCTCCTCCTCTCATCTTTCACTCAGAGCAAACTAGTGGTAATAGGTGCGTGGCTAAGCATATTTCAAACCAGCATCATCAGACAAGGACTACCATTCCAGAGCAGAAGTAAAATGATTAGACTGGCTTAGATTAGATTAGATTTGATTAAAGATTACCAAAACACACCGTTTTTAATCAGTGGATTAATTTGCACGGATTAATCGTTCACTTTAAGAATAACAATATGAGCAAGTAAAATAAACACTGTTAATTTTGATTTCATGTGGAGTTTAAGATATTTTTTAGGCTGATAAAACACTGTTGCGTGTAAACAAAAATAAAACTGTTTTTTAGTTGAATTGACTGATTGGGAATGCAAATTAATCTATATCGCATTAGTAATGTAATCATGTTAGTAAGTCATGTAACTCACTTAAATACACAAGGATGCATTTTGTAATAACAAAAAATGCAAGGTTCATTTAAAGAAGATGTTTAATAAATTAAAATGACTTATAACATAAAATAAATATGTGTATAACTTTAATTGAAACCTAATCAACTCCTTAGAATAAATTAAAGTAACATAAAACATACATTTTAAATATATTTGTACTAAACGCAAGCTTTACCTTTGCAAATGTGTGATTACAAATATATTCAAATAAATGGCAGTTCATCCTTCTCTGATGATGTTGGTTTGAAATATGCTTAGCCACGCACCTATTACCACTAGTTTGCTCATTGAAATGAATTGAAAGTTTAATTGAATAAAACTTTTATGCCTTAAAAGCTTGTCAGGTTAATTCTAAATAAGATTTCTAAATAATCCTTTTAATGTAAATGAAGCTTAACTTTCACTTCGCACTAAATGACTTATAATTTCCACACTAGGTTTTACAAAGGAATGTTATTTTTCATCAGAAAACTTAATTAAAAAGGACGAAGCTGAAAAGTCGTAAATCTTTCTGCTTGTAATATAAAACATATTTATGTCCAAAGACTTTCTGAGAGAGAGAGAGAGAGAGAGAGAGAGAGAGAGAGAGAGAGAGAGAGAGAGAGAGAGAGAGAGAGAGAGAGAGAGAGAGACTAATAATGAGAAATAAATGTGTTTGGTTTTTTGGCAGTCTCACATTTTCCAGAGTCCAAAGGAATGAACAAAGACTGTTCTCCAAAACACGTGTGTTAGATCCAAGTCTCCATATCCCAAACCCTTCAGGGCAATTACAAAAATAACTGTAATTACACTCTGTTATTATTTAACAGATTCTGAGGTTTGGCCATGTACTTTTCAGTCAAATGTGTGAGATCATGTTTGTTGCTAGTTGAGATGTTGAGGCGATGAAAGAAATAAGCCACGACTGCTCTGACTGAAGACAAGAAACTGTTTAAACCCCCAACTAACCCCATCTAGCGGCGAGAGGGTGAAAAGTTGATATATGTGATACAAGGCAGATTATTTACAATATCTGTCATGTTGTTCAAAACTCAAAAAAAAAGAAGAAGGAATTTGGCTGGATCGAAAACATGTAGCCAACCAGACAGTACTGTAGTAGACTGTAATCAACTCCCTCATCAGCTCTCCAACAGGCTTAACCCGAATGATGAAAACCTTTATTTGAGGATTGTGGGTAATATTTTCATTTCAACGAAGGGTGGGGTGTGACGTTATTTATGCCTGGAGAGAAGCATGATCCATTTCTGCACATTTCACAGTCTCAGATTTCCGATTCAAACATGTGGGACAGTGCCTTTGTTGAGCATGCGCGGACCCCCACGGGACCCTTCTCTTGATTGGATCCACATGTGTTCCCACGTTACCCCTGTGTGATCATGCATGCAATATTATGCTCACGGAAATATTCACAACAGTGCATTGTTTCCTGTACAGATCATGAGATATTTGGGATTGGATGGCTTGTCAGAGAAATTAAACTTTGTCATTAAGGATTGGCATGATTCAAAATGTTTTGTACTTTCCAGTACATGAATACGCTTTGATATAGGCTTCTAAACTAGAAACAGCAGCATTAGCACTTACAATATGATTCTGTTTTATTTGTCATTTGTTGTGTTGTGTTGTGTTTTGTATTTTATAATGAATTCAAAAAGGTGTGTTTTTTCATTTTCTGTGATAAATACTAGTTCGAGCCTCGCCAGTTGGCATTTCTGTGTGGAGTTTGTATGTTCTTCCCGTCTTGGCGTGGGTTTCCTCCGGGTGCTCCGGTTTCCCCCACAAGTCCAAAGACATGCGGTTTAGGTGAATTGGGAAAGCTAAATTGTCCATAGTGTATGTGTGTGAATGGGTGTGTGTGGATGTTTCCCAGTGATAGGTTGGCATTCGCTGCGTAAAACATATGCTGGATAAGTTGGCGGTTCATTCCGCTGTGGCGACCCCAGATTAATAAAGGGACTAAGCCGAAATGAAAATGAATGAATGAATGAATGTCCAAGCTGACATTAGTCACTCGTTTTATGTGAAGCCTATAATTCAAGCTATCAAGATTAAATATATGGACATATAGGGTTTTGTTTAAATATTAATTATTATAAATTAAACTAAACAATTAAAGGGAACCGATTATACCCCTTTTTTATTTACAAGATAAGGTAAACTAAGTGTGTACAGTGAAGTTTTAGCTAAAAAATACCACACGTATAATGTTTCATAAATCTTTAAAACTGGCGATCTTTGTACTTTTATTTGTAACCACAGGGGGCAATGCCGAGTAGGCTAACTGTCATGACATTACAGATGAAGAAGTCAGCAAGTGGAGTTGCTAAATGAAGGAATATAATGATATATCAAATGAATAGGTTGTGCATAAATTTGGAGAAAACTTATGAAAACATTTGCTGAAAATGTTCTCTGGTATCTATATTCGCCATCTTGCCAACAACATCTCGTAGTGACATCTTGCATGGCTCAATGGGATCTTGATAACTGCAAGTTCCCCATCATGGGAACTCCAACATGTGTCTAGAACCAGACATATGGGAGTACGTCAGACGACATATCACTCTGACGAGTAAGAAAACGGGCCAATGAATGCCAAATAAATTGGCAGAGCTCAGCTCCACAGCTGATACTGATTAGTCATTAGTGCCTATATCAGTGCCTGCTGAGGAGCGAGCATCTAGAACTTTGCTTCAGAGCCTCTCACGAGACTGAAGACACTATCTGCCAACCTGATTTCAAGACTGAAACCAGTTTACTCACCAGTGTGGGAGAAGACGCGACAGCGGCGGTCAATCTGGGCTTTCCTGTTCACTGGTGTGCACAAAAGAGCAGTTTCCATTAAAAGAGCAGATTCCCTAATAGAGCAACACAATCAATCAATACGTCTTTTTCAAGACACTGTTCTGACTGTGCATTTCAGGATCATGGCTTCCAAGCCACCCCCGTTGCTCCCCATAAAAGCGGTTAGCACACGGGCAGATCTGAGGATCACAGTGGGGGTTTATCCGTCGCATTTGGGCCCACGTACCCCCCACTCCTCCACAGCGCGCCCCATCCAAGCTTCGAGTGGTTGTGCGAGCTGTCATGCTCAGATGACAGACCGGGCTCGCTTCCATCCTACGGGGTGAAATGCATGGTCACGGTTCTCGAATCAGACATGATGGCTGCGCTTCCTGGGCTGCCTTGGCAGTGTGGTTGGAGATGGCTTGTCCCCCAGTCTCACCGCCAGACCGACTAGAGGGTGTGACGTGCGGGCTGATGAAAGATGAATCTTCCAGCTCCCATCCCCTTCTTTTCAGGGGTGCACAGTGAGCACACGCTGGCATAGAGGGCGTTTTTCTCCGCCCGGTCTTTGTGCGCTTCTGCCTTCACCTCCCCTGATGGGGTAAGCTGAGACCCCCGTCCAAGGCGGGTGGGTTATCTGTGTCTCTCATGGCCAGAGCTCACACCGCTGCGGGCCATGCCGCTTCTGCCCTACACCACGGCCACCTGGCTGTGCTGCACAGGGGCGGTTCTTCCCCAGGCTTATGTGTAAGCACCGCACAGGGGTGGCTATGCTCTCATAACCTTTAAGTTGGCCGCCCGTGCCCTGGGAGGACAATGGCCACATAGTGATCCGGAAATGCCACCCTTGGCTTACCCTGGCAGATATGCACTGCATCGACAAAGTACGCTTTCTTGGCGTGCCTATATCCCAGGCGGTCATATTTAAGCGGTCATCGCTATGCCACCCCTGTCTCACGTGAGAAGATTGTTATCCTCCTGGCGAAGAATACAATCGAGCCGGTCCCTCCAGCCGAGATGAAGAGTGGGTTTACGCTCCCACTTCATCGTACCCAGAGAGCGGTGGGTTATACCAATCCTGTATGCGCGTTTTGATCTGGCATCTGTTCAGGATGCCGATCAAGATGCTCATGCAGAAACCCACCCCCAGTGCATAAGTCCGTGGGATTGGTTGCAGCTATAGACCTGAAGGACACTCACTCCATGTCTCCGAGAATAAGCATGCTCTTCTCCAAGTAGAGCTTCTCTTATCTCGGGTTGGAGCTGGACTCGGTCTCCATAAGACTGGCTTAGCTGCTGTGGTGTTTTTCATACACTTTCCCATATGTCTGGTTTCAGACACACGTTGGAGTTCCCACGATGGGGAACGTCCTGGTTACGTACTTAACCCACGTTCCCCGAATAGGGAACGGAGACATGTGTCTCCACTGCCACAGCACCTGAGTCTCCAGCTGTTAGCTGAGTGATTGGCTCTTCAGCAGGCAAATTCTAGATGCTCGCTCCTCAGCAGGGACTGATATAGGCACTAATGACTAATCAGTATCAGCTGTGGAGCTGAGCTCTGCCAATTCATTTGGCATTCATTGGCCCGTTTTCTTACTCTTCAGAGTGATAAGTCGTCTGACGTACTCCCATATGTCTGGTTCCAGACACACGTCTCCATTACCTATTCGGGGAACATGGGTTACGTACGTAACCAGGACGTTACGCCTCTAACTTACTACAAGTTACGCAACCTTTTTGTTACGCCCCTCTCTTGCAGTCAAAAACAAGACTAACGCCCTATGCTAATGAGGGAGAGATTGACACTAATGGGTAGGACTTTCCCCCTTTAATGATACATACAAAGGGAGAATGTCAATCAAAGTGTTTCTATCAATTGTGATTATTAAAAATATATATATTTTTTCATTAGAAGCTGACACAACTGTGTTTAAACCTCTTATAAAAGTGATTTTTGCATAATAGGTTCCCTTTAAAATGGAACTGGCTAAAAAATAAAATGGCTCACATAGGGCCACAACTAGTGGTGTTATTGTATATTTGTGAAGGCTAAGCTCAGTGCACAGATCAAAAGAGCACTGAATGTGTCTGACTTCCTCTCCTGACTCTGCCTTTGATTTTCAAACAGTGCTGTACTGTCAAACAGAACATGAACTTTGGTTTTGATCATGATTCTCTTGACATCCGTGAACCCCGCTCTCTCACATCCGGTCTTTCGCTTTCTTAAACAGCCTCAATATCTCTCAGTGTACTTCAAGATACAGTAATTATTCTACAACACACATCAAAAGTCATCTTAAATAATTTTGCTCATGTAGAGCACAACCTAAACACCAGCTTTATCTTTTTAAATGCATTTTCAAAATGCAATATACTCGTTCATTAAAGGCATAGTTCACTTTCACTTATTTAGTTTCTTTCATCTGTTGAACACAAAAGACGATATCGGAAGTCAATGGCTATTGGTTTCCCACATTCTTCAAAATATCTTCTTTTGTGTTCAACCTGAAAAAGAAACTCTTAAATCTTAAAAACCAATTAAGAGAGAGTAAATAATGAGGAAAGTTTCATTTTTGGGTGAACTATCCCTTCACCATATGGCAAATAAAATTTCTTTGGGTTATAATTAGTCCAGAATAATCGAAAAGGTAATATAACGCATGCATTAGGCAATATAAAGCAGACTTAAATGTAATATTAATTATTTTTTGTTCTTATAATGCTCTTCATAATGCACATTATTTCAAAACCACTTAGTTATGTGTTTATTTAAATAATTATTTGTGCATGACGTTTATGTTTGTATACATTATTTATTATTAATGTGTGATACAGACTTAATTAAACCTCAAACATTATATATTCATTCACATGAAACATTCATAAGGGATGCCAGCTTTTGATGTTTATGAAGGTTTTCAGGACACTCTGCTTCCTCTTTCAAGGCTTAAGGTTCACAGAACAAAATGTAAATAAAGTCAGTGTGTTTTTATTTGTAAAAAAATCCAGTATATTCAGTATCTGTGCGAAGAACTGTCTGCTACTGTGAGTCTGGTGTTAAAGCTGTCCTTCTGGCTTTGTTTTGTTCAGTTTTTTTCTCCAGCAAAAACAGCCACTGCAACAAGATAAAATGGCTGTCTTAGACAAATTGAAAACCTGACCGTCACAAACACAGCTTGCTCTGGCCTTTTCTGCGCGGTGGGTGAATGTACTTTCAAATGCTGCATCTGAGCAGGCTTTAACTAGACTGAATTTAGTAAAAGAGACAACAGTGTGAAACATATGCTGTTCTAAGCAAAAGGTTGACCATTTTTGTTGAGTCCTGTCAATCACAACATGGAAGAAATGCTTAAATGCTTAACTGCTTAAAGGCACAGTGCGTAATTTTCACCGCTACAGGGCGCGTGTTCGCAACAAATAAAGGCGTAGTTTGATGACGCCATGATTAAGTGTGTGATCATGGGAGTTGTGGTCTTTACATCTGCAGAAATCGTGTTCATGGATGAGCAGGGGCGGACTAGCCATCTGGCAGACCCGGCAGTTTTACCGCTGGGCCGATGTGCTTTTTGGGCCTGGCTGATCATTTTCTTATGATCTGATGGCTTTTTTCGTTTTGTTCTGCCTAATTACCTGACGATGCTGTGATCTGGATTTTTTTTTTGTTTTGTTTTTTTCAGACATACCGGCCCATGTGACATAATCTGCAGCCTATTGGTTCTTTTCTTTATTGACATTGGGCTGAACCAATCACAAACTCCCATTTTGCGCTCTGTGTGAGCTTGCACCGTCGGTGTGTATTTGTCAAAATAGTCGAGTCACGTCTGTTTCACACCTTACATGCGCGTGTGCAGCGTGTATGGAGAGTAGAAGCAGCGCGCAGGCGTTTGCCTTTCACACCGGCTGCGTCTGCAATGCGCAGCTCATCGGGGGCTGTTGCATAGATCAATCTATTACTTTTAATCTGCACCAAGGCCCGCGGCAACTTCTTCCCATGCTGTTTCCTTAACCTGCAAGTCTTTATTTTGCAAATCATATAGATCCTAAAGAACTGTTTGCTTCTCACGCTCTATGAGGAGCGTCATTCATCTCTTTTCAGGTGTACCATGTCAGAAGACAATTGCCTGTGATATCATGTCATTTTGTTTTTGATTGTCAGCATAATGTAGGCCTATAATTATATTAATATTTATACAATATAGTTATAATAATATTTATACATGATCGAAGTAGTGTACAACTTAAGCAAAACTAATAAAAAATTTTTTTGGTTTTGTAGTTCAGGCCCAAATAAATATTTGTAGCATTTTTTAATCATTTTAATCACGTTTTATTTTTTGAAGGGTCTCTGATACATTGCTTATATTATTTAACCTTATTTTGTTAATCAACATTAACTGTGTGCGTCAGCAGGCAGTTTTTGTTATGTTCATTATTTAATATAGGCTCCCTCAAAACACACAGGCACACACAAGGTGGACGTCCAGTGTGGTTTATAATTTTATTATAAAAAGAAACAATTTATTTTTAAGTTTTTAATTTGTCAACTCTCATGATTTTTTTATAAGGCTATTGTGCTTGTATAGAATAGGAGATGGTAAACATATTCAAGGCCGTGCACAGATGGGGAGCATTTTGATTGTATGTAGTGGGGCGCTCTGGCCCAAAATGCCATGACCGTTTTATTTGTCCCAGTCCAGCCCTGTGGTTATGTACTCAAAACCTATTGTCATGGAAGTATGAAACAGAGTAAGGCTGAAAGTCATCGAAGTAAAACGAGAAAGCTGAAGGAATACTGCTGGTGAAAGACGAAACGGCAACCAGAGGAGAGAATAACTTCAAATCTACTCTCAGCCCCATAGACACTGCATTAGAAACACCTCGCAAAAGCGGTAATTGTTTTTTTTTTTTTTTTTTTTTTGTAATTTGACGCAAAGATGATATAATACATACATAATAGCATATAAATGTTCATAAGTTTAAAAAAAATCTAAATATAAAAAACGTTTTAAGAGTTTTAGGATTTAAGAGTATGATTACCGTTAAACGCGTCATGCCACAGTCGACCGCTTCCGTTTTTTCACGTGGGGAAGAAGCAGCTTCACAAACACGGTTGTTACGGTCCGTGTCACAGGTTAGAATTGCTCGTTTCTCTGGATTTGAACGTTCTTCGAAACATTTGAGATAATGTAAGTACACAAGTCAGCAAAATATAACCCTGTTTTGCATATTTTAACGAAGTAATCAACCGTTTAATTCACCGTTAACAACCATGCTGGAGCCCCACTTTTGCTTTTAAAACATCAACGCTAGATCAATATGAACATGTATTAAAAAGTACAAAATCACCATACAAGAAGGTAAAATATTATACACTTTGGGGAAAAAAATGTACTATTTTAAAACACAAGTAGTTAGCCCATAATGTTTCACAAATAATTATGTCTAACACAGATGGATCTCCAACTGCTGCAATGGCATGAAACCCTTATGATATCAAAATATGACATAAAATATAGTATATTTCGTAAACATTTTTTGCTTACAAACAGTTTTGTTGATTATATTCTTGAGGAATAAAGGCAAATTGCATGTATTGAGTGTTTTAAAATATATATATATATATATAATTAATATATTTGTTGTTGCACAGGAAAAATATACTTGCACTATTACACAGCTTGGGCTGATATTTTTATATTATTACTAATAAATAGATTAAGGGAAAAAATGAAGGTTGATGCCAGATATTAAAAGTTAATATGGTGGAGGGTGAATGATGTAGGCAATCGTAAATCAAAATGAAATTACCTTTTGAGAACATATTGATCCTTCATATTTGTTACTAGTTACTGATTATTCACATTATTCAACATGTACTATTTTGAGCTGTCTTATCAGTAAGTCGTGACAACATATGTTTTTGTTCATTCAGTTTATTAAAATATAGTCAACCAACTTTCAACCTACTTTTGTAAATTACATGAGATTTTTATATATGCTGAAATGAATTCAGTTCAGCCTAATTTAGGGCAGCAACATTTTTTTTTCTTTTTTTTACGTTATCAGATTAACTGTGAAGCCATTATTTTGATTAATTTACTCTAATTTTGCCAAACCCCAATGGTATTCTGTATTATAAAGTAACTTAGTAATTTTTATTATCATTTATATTACATCTATTGCTGCAATCTTTTTATATATCTGGATTCGATGATTTCAAAAAAATAATTCATTTAGCATTCATTTCAACATAAACATAAAATTTAAGTTATTTAAATGAATTAAGTTGTGTTGTTGTTATGAAGAATAATATTAACAATAACAACAACAATATTATTATTATTATTTGTTTTAAAAAAGTAAAAGCTGACTACCATTTTGTTTAAACAACTACTGCAAGAGTTTCAAAATAGCTTCCCCAATTTTTTTGTATTATCAAAGTTATTATGTTGACTGCGTTTATGCCTCTTATCATTTGTTTAGACAAGAGACTGAAAGACGCAAGTGTTGTTCTGTTTCTTTTGATGAATCTCTCCGTATCTTGTGATTTTTACAGAAGCATCAATCTTCTCTTCCCTCAGGCAGGCAGCTTTGGCTCCTGGTGGCATTTGTTTCATATCAGGTAAACCGGCAAAGGCTCCTGAATCAGCAGGTAAGACACGCACCAATGAATGAATGCATCTCCTAAAGCATGTTTAATTACTCTTCACTCTACCCGAGCCATTAATCCAGCGTCTCTTACTGCTCTCTTTATTCTGGGATTTTCACAATGACTCAAAACCTGCTCTCCGGTCCGCTGTGCATCGTTGCATATTCATAGTCTGCAGGAAGCTGCTGTACATTTAGCATAAAAATGTGCTGAAGTTACATTGTTATGAATATATGACATACTGTTCAAAGTAGTTTTTAAAACCTTTTAAAAGATGGGTAACATTTTACAATAAGGTTCCATTAGTTAATGCTACTGTACAGCTACTTGTACAGCAACTTGTTTCTATTAAGTACAAGGAAATTCCATTAATTTCTGAGTGGAAGATAGGAACTCATTCGATTCACCGGTTTGAGGTCGAGGCCCTTATCAAGTTAAAATCATTGATGCTTTGCTTACAGAACAGCCACTGGTACTGCACCTTGTCATGTCTTAGAGAGTCTATAAGTCACTTTCCAAAACCGTTTCATTCAATGTTCCTCACTGGTGGAACGATCTTCCCATTCCCACACGGCCTGCTGATTCCCTAGTATCATTCAAACGACAACTAAAAACCCATCTCTTCTGTGATCACCTGAATCTCTGTGAACAAAATCAGGACCCCCTTCTCTCTCCCCCCCAGCACACCACACGACAACCTCGAAACATGATCAATTTGAGTGTGCCTCATACAGGTGAGGGGGCTTGACAAACCACCTCTAGAAAACACACTCTTTCATCTCTCTGTCATTTTAACCGACACTTGCAACAGTTTTGCACCAGACACTTACAATCATTCAACATCTCATTAAAAAATCTCTTTCTCTCTCCCCTTCTAACTCTAGCACTTGATTCTCAGAGCACTAACAGTTCCTTTGTATAATTAGCACTGCTTGTGTGGATTGCCTCTTCTTGTTGAATCGCTGAATGCCTCCTCAATTGTAAGTCGCTTTAGACGAAAGTGTCTGCTAAATGATTAAATGTAATGTAAATGATTTAATTTGAATTAATGTTCAGTTTATATCGGGGTAGATCTGGTTTCGGTTAATGTTTTTTTTTTTGAGATTTCCTTAACACTGGAACTACCAGAATTCTATAACTACTAGAATTAGCATAGCGGTCATTCTGACCATTCTCATATAATACATTTACATTCAAAGCCTCTATTAAAATTAAGCTTTAAATGTCTGTTGTCATATTTAAGTCATCACCCTAAAATGTATATATGTATAGTTAAGCTACGTTAGACCACCCGTGAATGTGTGCGACTCACTTTTATTTTCACTTTCTCAAGCAAGAAGGTTTTTTCGTGGCACTGAATATGCTGTTTGAAAGACATTTCTGAGGTAAAGTTATGTTTTTGCCAACAGAAAGTTGTGTTTTTGATAGCAGGAAGTTGCTAGGCAATAGAGACACGCATATTTAAAGTCACCGGGCAAAGTAGCAGACAACTGATATGCATTTTGACTGCTATGGTAGTTCTATGTAGAAATAATCAGAGCTCCTTATGTGTTTTGTAATTTTAATAAAATCCTTCAATGTTAGAAGGAAATATACACACATTTAGTGAAAGTCAGGGAATTGTGATTTAATATTTGTGATTTAGATATGTGTGATTTAAAAACGGTCAAAATGACCACCTCGGTAGTTCTAGTATTAACATGTACAACCTTCAACAATGCAACATTAGGGCAGAGAAGTGAATGTTGGAAACCACTGGCTCTCTACAGTACCATGGCCATGCATCTGCGCAGAATTGTTTCTTTTATGGCATAAATGTTTTACATGCATCAATCATGCTGCATAGGTTAGATTCATGACAGTTAAAATTAAACACACAGCTTAATTTTCCCTTCGTGATCTCTTTTGTTATTTTTTTTCCTGAGTGATGTTTTAAAAAATGAATTTTACTGATTTTGCCGGAGGGCTAATCCATTTTCACTGCTGAGGCTGACTCTCTGCTGAATGTCATCAATAATACTGATGATTAACTGCTGTTGTGTTAACATTACACATTATAAACATACATAACCTTACTCTTAATAAATATAGGAAATTGAGAGCAATCATGTATCACTAATCTAATAAGATTATAATCAAAACATGTCAAAATAATTCCTTGGAGGACACGATTATGGATGAGGGTTTTATAAGTTCATATTAAAATAGGCCTCAATGGGCTTGATTATTCTGTGAAACAAACTATTATGATTCATATTTCAAAACAAATGACAAAGCATATTGAAATCGGAGGATTCGAAAAGGTGAAAATTTAAATGTGTCCAAACCTCTATTATAGAATAAATCTGCTTTTTGTGCGAAATACAAGGACGTTTACAAAAAGGTTATTTTTTTTACCCCCGGTGACTTTTGGACTTGTGGTTTTCCTGTGGTCGATCTGAGTCAATGTTTGGAGACCTCAAATGGATTCATGATTAGTGTTTCAGAAGCTGCCCCAACACTAGTTGGTAATATGATTTAATATTGCTAGGAGAACATGTTCAGTGTAGACCAAAACAGTCTTTAAATAATACCATCTGGCACAGAGTAAGATGTTTCTGAGAAAGGAAACAACAGTGTTTGTGCCCGGTTGACTTGATCATTTTTACCCATAGTGCTCAGCATAAATGAGTACACCCCTTACAAGATCTCTTTTAAACTTAAACTTTCTATGGAGTATGCAGTAATACATTGGGGAAAACAAGCATTGAACATGTTTTTTCTTGGGAATAATATTTCTAAAAGTTAATAAAATTGAACCATTAAAGGTGAAATTGAACCATGGATATTTTTGGGGGTAAAAACCCAAACAATATAAACATGAAAATAAAGCATCATAAATCAGAAAAATGAGTTAGTGTAATAACAATGGAATGACACAAGGAGAAAGTACTGAAAAGTATTAAATACTTTATATAAAAGGCTTTTTCTAATGGTGGCAGCCTAAAGACGCCTCTCATATAGAGAATGAAGTCGCATGAATTGCTCAGGAGTGACTTATTTATTTATTTTTTCAGAATGTAAAAATCTTGATGGTTCTGTGGGTCTTGTCTATCAAATCTGAGCTTTATTTTGTATTTCCTATTGGGTTCAACTCAGGTGATTGGCTGGGCCATTCTACAGCTTGATTTTCTTTCTCTGAAAGCATTTGAGAGTTTGCTTGGCTGAGTTTTGGATCATTGTCTTGCTGAAATGTCCACCCTGGTTTCATCTTCATCATCCTGATAATGTAGATGTTGGAATGAAGCAGCGAATATTCATTTACAATGACGAAGGGCAGAGGGTTGCTGAAGAACTACTGAGAGATTTCAGCTGCTGTCTGGGCTTTCACTGACTTTCTACGCCTCCCTTTCTTCATGTGTTCAATACTTTTTCCCTGCGTCATTTAATTTTATTACACATAACTTTGTTTGTAAACTAATTCGATTTGTTTTCTATGCATTTCTTTGGTTGCTATCAACATCCCGTGATTCATTTCAAGTCAACAGCACCTTTAGAAATATGTTTTCTGAGAAAAACCGTGACAAGTTTAATACTTATTTTTCCCGCTGTATATTTGTATATGTTGTATAATGTATCTACATTACATTAGTCAGTGCCAAAGCCAAATCTGCCACTAATCTAACAAAATAATTTATGATTTAGGTGCACTGCAAAATTAAGAGAATCATAAAATAGAAATTTTGTAGTTTGTAATAAAATAAAGTATTATCTTACTATTCCAAAAGAAGTATGGTGACCACACTCTTATGTTAATGCATAATAACTGTTTAATAAAACTTTTTTTGTTTAAATGCACCTTAATATGTTATCTATATTAACTAAGAAATTGATACAAATATTCATTTTCAAAAGGTGGTGTACTCATTTATGCTGTGGTAACCCAAGTTTCTGTTTTAGGCCCTTTTACCTTTTCCTTGTATACACATCCAATCATGTACTTTTTCCTATGCACATAATATTTCACAATATTATGTAAAGGCTAATATATACTGTATCTTTCTTTGAAATGTCAGCGTGGCCAGTTCATTTCAAGAACAGCATTTCTTTAATAAATAGCTTTGTTTTAGCTATAAGCGTCTGTATCAGAATTAAGCCCTACATGATAATTATCAGAAAATGGCCTGGGGAAAAATTTGATTCAGAAATTGCTATAAAATGTAACAGTAATTATGAGGAATGTGATTTAATAATGATAGGAGAACATGCTGATTGTAGACCCAAACAATCTTGTTACTCTTCCTCTTATTTTTAAATGTAATCTCTTAAATAAATACGAATAAAATAAAATAAAGAAACTGACAGTGTTTATGCCCAGTTAAATAATATATTTGTCTTTTATCACCGGAAATTTCTTCCTAGACTCCAATAAACTACACAAGGTTACCCAAGGTTTGGTTTTAGGCCCCTTTTACATTTCCTTTTTGCACGAATGCCATCCTGTTCCATTTCCAATACACACAATATTTCACTTTATTACTGTAACACATAAAAATCAGTATCTTTCATGGTTCTTATAGTGGTCAGTCCATTAGAAGAATGATTACCATCTCTACAAAGATATAGTTAAAAAATTATTCTAAATTGAACAAAATAGTACACAACTACAATGAAAATGGCAAAGATGAGCCGCATCTGCTATTGCCTTTAGAACAAGATTTGTTATTTTTATCCCCAGTTATTGACAGCCAATCAGAATCCACCCTGCTTTAAAAAGCTGCATAATTAAAAATGGCAGACAACAAAACCACAATGTCTACTTGTTATAAACAATGTTATAATATGTTGGTGTGGATGCTAATATTGTTATATTTCTTGATTTGAATAAGCCTTTATTTTCTGTAATCTTATTTTCTGTTGGTTTGACAAAGTTAGAAATGGGTTATCCAGTATTTCTTGACATTCATAAACAAAGCTCAAAGCTTTAAGAGGCCAAGGTGAAGCAATGTATTGTGGTGGGAAGAACAGATAAATAGTTGGCTGTATAATGGCCAACAGATTAGCAGAACACAGCTGCTAAAAGTTTGAGCTCAAATAAACAGCTGTGCTATCAGGGCACAATGAACTTGTGTTATTATCCTTCGGGCTGGTTAAACACTGATTAAGCATAAATTTAAGTCTTGTGTCATTGGAATCACAGTGATTTGTCTGACTGCCTTAGGATTTGTACAAAAAAAGTGTTTTGGCATAGTGTTGGCTAGGCAGTGATTTATATAATTTATTTTTCCATTTAAGTAGTTGTTATTCAGCAGGCACTTTTGTTTGATAAATGGCCTTCCCAGCACTGGACGTCACACTGATGTAAAATTGATGTTGGACTTCAACATAAGACTAACTTAGAATTTTGGTTGTATATGAAAATGGGGTTGACATCAGAACCCAACATCAGTTTGAGGTCAAGATTAATTTGAATTAGTTCACGACATGGCGGCGCAGTGGGTAGTGCTGTCGCCTCACAGCAAGAAGGTTGCTGGTTTGAGCCTCGGCTGGGTCAGTTGGCATTTCTGTGTGGAGTTTGAATGTGTGAATGAGAGTGTATGGGTGTTTCCCAGTGATGGATTGCAGCTGGAAGGGCATCCATTGCGTGAAACATGTGCTGGATAAGTTGGCAGTTCATTCCGCCGTGGCGACCCCTGATTAATAAAGGGACTAAGCTGAAAAGAAAATGAATGAATGAATAGTTCACGACCCAATATAAAAATCAACCAAAGATCAACGGCTAATGATGTTAGCTTTTGACATTGTATGGACGTCACATTTTAAAGTGACGTTGAATTTTAGTTAGGTAATTACACAACATAAAACCAACCAAAGAACATTGACGTTGTATGAATGTCTTATCATGGTGTTAAAATGATGTTGTATTTTAGTTAGTTAATTCCACAGCCTAAAACCAACTAAATATATTAACCCCAGATGATGTTGGTATGAGATGTCAGCTGACGTCAGTATTAAACAGCAAGTTGACATTAAATTTTGGTCATCTGACGTCGCAAACCAAAATAGAACTAAAGATCAATGACGTATGATATTGATCACTCATTCATTTATTCATTCATTTTCCTTTGGCTTAGTCTCTATTTCAGAGGTTGCCAGTGGAATTAACTGCTAATTTTCACTCAGAAATTGCTATTAAATCTATAAATATTTATGAACAAATTTGCAAACACATTGATTTAAAAACAAGCAAAATAATCTGCCAATAGGTTAAGAAAATTAATCTAATTTCAAAGCGAAAACTAGATTATTTTGCTTATGCCCTTGGGAGATGATTAACTCACTTAATTTTGACTGATTATTACTGAAAAAAGACAATATGTTGTACTTGTCTAGAAACAAAATAAACTCAAAATAGGGAAAGCATTTTTTTTTTTGAAGTGTGCCTGTTTTGACAGGCAGGTGGCGCTCTGGTCAAGCCCAGCACTTCTCTGTGGCGCTGCAGAACATATGCAGCAAGCTGAGCAGTCTTATTTGACATTCTACTGTACACACTCTCTCTCTCCAAGCATTTGATGTTTTTAATGGTGAGTTTGACCATGCACAAGTCATTTATTTTTCATTTATGCGCATGTACTCTGTGTACAGTAGTTTTATGTCCATGTTTTATAAATGATTTATTTTGTTTAAATGGATGTTTTTGCTCCATTATTTATTAATTTATCTATACAGCGTACCACAGCTGTCTATAAAAAAAGAAAGTGTCCAGTGATTTATTATTTTTGTTATTTTGAACTGCAGTTATTAGAATATATAATTGTAGTTTTGCTATGTTGCAGACAGTGCTGCTTTTACATCTTCTATATCTAATATTAAAACATAGACATTGTCTTTTAAAGGTATATTTCACTCCAAAACGAATATTTTACTGTTAATTTACTCAACCTTATGTCACATAAGATGTAGGTGACTTTTCTTTCATTTTAAAGATTATAATTATTACAGATTTTAAAGTAACATCATGGTCTTTGGTGTTTATATAATGCTGCAAGTAAATGGCTACCAGCACTTAGAGAGTCAAAAAAACAAAAAAAAACAAAACATACATACAGGATACTGTTTTGTTTACTACCAAGATGGAGGATATTGTATTGTACTTACGGCAAATGGTATTTATGCTTATTCTGGATGCTGCAACCTATATAAAAGATCACACCCTGAATGGACCCAGTCACCTATGGTTGGGTTTCCATTACCCCGTGTTAATGCACAATTTGAAGTATCGCATTAGAAATGACTAAAGGAAACACCAAATTTCAAATACAAATAGTTTTTACACTTGCTTGAGGTGGAATTGGACTTGCGAATAATGGGTTATTGTGAATAATAGGGTTGCTACAATACTGGAATTTCATACCAATCGATACAAAAATCGTTAAAAACGTCAATTTCCTGCTAACTATTGAGTGTTTGTGTTCACGTGTTTGTGTTCATTATGTTCACGTGCTCAACAGAAATGACTGTGATTGGCTGTGTAGGTCATCAGTTTACCAAACCCACCGCTGTTTACTGAGTGTAACCACTGATACAGGGACACTGGAGCGTTTTAAAGCCACGATTCATCAGCGGATCGCTCATATGCCAGGTTATAGACAAACCAGCTGATTGACGTGACTTTGAAACGCTCCAGTGTCCCTGTATCTGTCTTACACTAAGTAAACAGCTGTGAGTTTGGTAAACTAATGACCTTTGCAGCCAATCACAGTCATTTCTGTTGAGCACGTAAACACAATGGCAAATCAGTGCTGTTTAAGAATGCGCTCAAATGTTTGTGGGAAATGAACGTTTTTAAAATTTCAGTGCAGATTGGTACCGAATTCCAGTATCGTGACAACACTAGTGAATAATGGAAGATTAACCAAATTTGCAGAATAAACTCTGATGTAACGAACATTACACCCATGTGACTAATCAGCTGTCTCCATTTGCTTTTCTTTTTTACTGTTGGTTACTACATACTACAGTCTATCGCTCTAACAACTTGATTAAAAAAAACACCTAATTCTCATTTAAGATTTGTCTTTTTTTGCTATCTTTGAAAAGATTTGGTTCATGTTAGAATGAAAGACCTACTTACGAGATTACCCAAGGTTCTGTTTTAGGCCCTTTTATACTCCCAGTGAAATGGTTTGTTGGAGTTTAATATTTCAGTTGTGTGGACTGAAGTTTCTTGGAACAGATTTCATGATGTGAACACACGCTCTGATTAAATTTAATTAAGTATTTATAAAGATTTTATAAGACATCTGGAGTACATTATTTTGGCGTAACAATAACCATAAACTTAAAAATCATGTAATTTGACAATTCAGCAGTTCACTTTTTTTTTTTTTTAAATATGGTTGGCTGCAAATATACAATCAAAAATAAATGTGAGTTATTTGCAGTTCAATAGGATGTTTGTGTATAAATGTAAATGCTCCAGTGTGGAAACCATTTGTGGTGCAGCAAAGCCTTTCCACATTTTGCACCAAATGTGTATTTTAATCACAGAAACATTCAAAGGCAGGAAGCAGAGATGGCGTCAGATGCCCTTTCCTTCTGAGTCAACAGCCGATTGTGTCTGAATGAGTTTGAGAAACACTTGATGGCATTTTGCCTCACGTGGTGGTTTAGGGCTGTGGGGACCAGCGCTGGTCTTTTAATCTGAGTTTTTTTTTTTTTTTTTTTAGACCCCAAACCAAATTCTAAATTACTTTCCCAAACGGAAGTCGGTCAAACAAATAACGCTATGTGTCAGTAGCAAGACGCATTCATGACTATTATAATTTAGATTAAAAATGGTGTTGAGGAGTTTTTCTGGACTCAAAGCCAACCTTCCATTCAGCAGTCTGTAATTATGTTGTTGCCTCGTTCGCTATATATTTAATTCAACCACTAGAGGGGGTATTAAAAGCTTGGAAAAAGCTTGGCGTTCATTTTATATCTTAATGAAGTGCAGTTGTTTCACGGTGAGCTTGCTCTCCTAAAATATTTATTAGTAACTGTTGCAAATGGTACAAAAAGGTTTTGCTGCGCCACGGTCAACTTGACAGCATTTAATCCCATGACTCTTTTGTAAGCGAAGCCTAGCTGTGGGACAAGTAAACCGTTACTGTGGAATCTATTAAAACGCTTCATGAATGGAGAGTAAAGTTAACTATACACATGATAATTTGGTCAACTGCTGCTATATTAAACAAAGCATGCTATATATACATATCATGTGGTAAAACACAGTGGTTTTAAATGGACCATGGCTTGACCTTCCAACAAGAAGGTGAAACTGCATTCCTGCAGCAGCTAAAAGATTTAGGCCAGGTTTCTGAAGTCTGAACAGTCAAGTTTGAACTCTGACCTCCGGAGCGCAGCTGGCTGTGACAATCTTACACTGAAAGAGACACTTTAAGTGCTCTTGACAAACAGTCTAATTACGGGGCCGCAAAATTCCCAGCGCTCATTACAATTATAATGAACAGGGTAAACTAGAGCAGATGTGTCCTACTGCAGTGCCTTTCAATGTGAGCCTGAGTACTGTACCAAAGCAAGAGTTTCTGCATGCCTGCTCTAAGGATAAACTTTATCCCAGTGCTTTTGTCCATATGTGTATGAACATAAATGCAGAAAACATAAATTGAGAACAGTAGTTAGCTCAAAAGTAATCAAAAAGTACTTTGAAGATAAAGAATACATAAGAATAAGTCAGTTGATTGTTTCTGACTAGAGATTAAGATTTATTAAATTTCAGTGTGCTTGCGCCGAATACAGTTCCTGATTGGTCCGTAACCATATTGCCTACCAGTGCTAGGTGTAATTAGATACAAAGTAATTAGTTACTGTAATTAAAGTACTTTTCTGCTAAGAAGTAAAGTAAGGGATAATTTTTAGGTCTTTTAATTATAGCTGCTTATGTACTTGCCTTATACTATACATATACATATAACAGTTAATTATAAATCAATTCAGGGTAGCAAAGTAATTGTATTTTGGAGAATAATACAATTTTCAACTAAAAGAGGTCACATTTATATAGACGATTGGACATGCTCACTTAAAAAAAAAAAGAGTGAGAAGTTAGAGTGAGAAATTAGTTCAAGAAAATATAAGGTTAAAAATAACCAGATTTTTCAACCAATGAATGTTAGATTTGTCCAACAGTTGCACTTGCAATAAGAATCAAATGATACAAAGAAAATGTGTTGTTTTGATTTTAAATAGTTTGGATTGATTCATTTAATGTTAAAGGTGCAGT
The DNA here is from genome assembly GCA_903798125.1 of Danio choprae. NCBI lineage: Eukaryota > Metazoa > Chordata > Actinopteri > Cypriniformes > Danionidae > Danio > Danio choprae. The sequence continues at coordinate 4,996,531 of CAIGQW010012936.1, read as the reverse complement.
TTATAAGATTGACACCCAGTGGCTGGACTAGGTATTGCACTCCTGGATCAAAACACATTTTCACTCGGCTCCTCCTCCGGAGTCCACGCAAGCGCAGGTTGCCAGATTGACATGAGTGTGCCTGACTATCGAGCCTAAAGGCTGATTTAAGGCTCATTTGAACTGTTTTCTAACTAAAAGCAAAGGCACGCAATAGAAGAAATATTTTCCATAACAGAAGGAGTTTTTGTTCTAACCAACACCTGAAATTTCTATTTTAGAAACGGCTTCTATATCTCACAGGTGAACAACAGGATAAACTATGATCACCTCATGTAGTGCTGTGACTCCGTGCAAGCCAAGACATATTATTGATTCAGCATGTACATATAATAATGTTAAAGAGGTTTAATATGTATTAATTAGATTATAAACCTTAGCATTTCGCTGAAGTGCAGTGTAGTATTCTGTGCTTCTGAAGGGCTGTCGTGTTGCGTCTGGTGCAAACAGCCAAATTGCTTATCACTGCAAATCTCCTCACGTAGTGTGTTGTTAGGGCACGGAGTTAAAATGTAACCTGTTTACGTTTGTAATATTTATATTATTTACTAATTAATAACTACCTCATGTGGAACTCTGAATCTGCGTCTTATTTCGGAGTCTGCTACTGTCCACCAGAGGTCGCATTTTCGGTCGCGGACACATGCTTTGAGAGCCTTCCTGATTGAATGAATCAAATACGCTGTTTTCCATCAAGGCAACCCGGGATGCTATTACCATTTTTATCTCAAGTACTGTAAAATGATGTACTCTAGATTGAGAGTAGGCATAGAGATCCAGCCTATTTCATCAAGCCCAATTAATTTTTTTACCTTTTCAACCTTGCCACTGGTTCATTCTTAAAGTGAAATGATTCCTTGAAACACCAAGGTGACACAAAATATTTTCAAGATTGGGCGCAATGCTCCTTCCCATAATAATAATAATAATAATAATAATAATAACGTTTGATTATTGAAATGATATAGTTCCATTTTGGAATCGTCCCTTTAAGGTGGCTAGTATTTGTTTTCTGAAAAGTACAATGTATTTGCAAATAGTGTGAAAACATGCGTGTATGAACTATGCATTCTTTTAAGTTATAAAACTGTTTATTACTCATTACAAAATGTTACATAGCAACCTTGAGTGTTACTCCAAACACCATTGGAGTAAATACATTTCTTGAATTTTAGTTTCTACTACTAATACATAAAAAAAGAAAAGGAAAAAAAAGAAAAATATCATTGATTACCCCTAGGAGTACTGTGTTGCTTTTCAAATTGTCTTGGTACTTTCCCAACATCTTTTGTGCAAAGAAATCATGCTTTTTTTTAATGAAAAAGTCTTTTCTGGAAAAGTGTTACACTTCATTTAATACAGACGCGAATTGAACTGCTGCCAGCACTTACAGACCTAAAATTCAAACAATATCTAAAAGAAAGTATAACTGTTAGCTATCCTTAAACATAAACCAATGGAAAAGCCTGTGTGCTTAACTAAGTGCTCAAAAAATGTTTTTCCCCAAATGTAGTTTTACATTTCAGTTGTATGTCCTGATAAAAAGTCCTCTGAGTAAGCGATCACAAGTGAACACCAGCAAATACAAAACTCACTTTCTGACTCTTAAGTAGTTCTGCTTTTTATCCTCTCACCATCCAAAAAAACGCTCTCAAGCCCCGCACTTCAGAGCAGTCAGAAATTACAGTAGCGAGTGAACATGATTCAAAAATGCGTTCAATTTGTGAAGGTAATGTACAAGCACCGTAGTCCTACATTTGACAAACACATTCCACATTGCTCTGGCAGACAGGAGAGAGTTTGGCCGGGCGTGAGAGGAGCTGAAAGGAGGCCAGCAGATGGTGGTGGTGGTGGTCAAAGAAGCTTGTGAAGCCTACTTCACATTGTATCACTGACGTTTTAGATTCCTTCAAGGAAAGCTCAGTTAATCTTATTTACATGTAACCGTGTAGCACAACAAACTGCAATCAGGTCTGTTTTTTTGCGTCTTTATCAAATGTGATATCTCATTGCTTAACCCTTGTAGGATTGAAAAATAAACATAGAAAACTATCACACTGTTACATTTAAAAAAAAATAAAATTAAAAAAATAACAACAACAGCAACAACAACAAAAAAAGTACAGTCAAGAGTAATGTGAAAAGGTCCGACAGTTACCCAGGCAGCTCTTGCATTATCGTATCATAGTGTTTCAGACAAAAGAGTTCTCAGAATGGACTGAAATAGCACTGTTGCATTGCACTGATTTGTCACTCGACTTTCCTTTGGATGCCTCCATGGACATCATGCCCATCTCTACTTGGGCACCTGTGCCAAGGCAACATGATTTCGAACAAGACAGCTGACACTTTCAAACAGTGCGGTGAGAACAAGCCACAATTAGCCCAGTTGGCCCCTGTTCAAAGAAATGTGCAAATCATAAACTTTAGTGGCAAGAAGGAAAATAACAGAAATAACTGCTCCCTTGTCAAAGCGTCTACAAAACACTGCTATTCGTTGGATACATAGTGTTGACCATGCTTGATGGGATTTTCAGGGGAGCATCAAGTCTGTGTTAAGCGCATCCAGCTTGGAAATACCAGACTGCGTCACCTAGGAAAGTTTAGTGCTAGGGTGCACTGAAGAGAGTTGAGGGGGACTGAAAGCTGGTTGGGGGTGAAGGGCTGACATGGGGTAGAGGCCAGGGTGTAGAATGTCCCCGTATGAGGTGCCCACTTGGTGCCTGTACATGTGAGCTGGGTTGGCGGCCAAGAATTGTCTTTGCATCATTAAGGAATGAATGGCGAAGGGGGGCATGAGTGGTGACAGAACAGCCTGGTTCTTCAAGTACTGCAGTGGATGGGAGTAACTTGGGGTGACATGGGAGCCCAAGCTTTCGCACATGTCCTGGACCTGAGATACAAAAGTCCCTGGATACAGCCCTTGGAACAGGTGGGAGTGCAAGGGGATCTTGTGGCCCTCTGAAGTGTAACTGTTGATGTGCACTGCGTGAGCAGGCTCTGCTGGCTTTACGGACTCGCTGTCAGCTTCCGGTGTCCTTGGTTTCCCTGGGACATCTCTTTGTGTCGAGCAGTGCAAGGGCGTCACGGCCCGGATCTTCTTCTCCGATGGTCCATTTTCCAAATCCTCAATGTTCCTTTTGAGTGGCCTTGCAGTGCAGATATTCTGTGGGCTGATTTTGGTGCTCAGAATAGGCCGGGCCATCTCATCGATCTTGAATCCCATCGACTCTTCTCCTCTACCATTGGGTGTTTTCTCCAGAACCTTTGAGTGAGATTCAGTTACCTTTTTAGATGTGGAGACAGTCATTGGAGGAACACGGCAAGCTCTTGGATGGTAATCTACACTTGAGCTCTGACTGTTGCCCGCTTGAAAGTGAGGAGAGTTTTTAATTTCCTGCTGAATTGCAGCATGTGGAATGCCACCCAGGGTGGATGTGGAAAGAGGCAGTTTATGAGGAGAGGATTTTGGGAGACTCAGATCAGTTGGTTGCTCCTCGGTCACCCTTTCTGGAGGAGGTCCCTTTTCTTTCTGACTGAGCCGGGCAGAGAAATTCAAGCCCACATTGTCAGGATGCTGGCTTGGGGGAAATCCCTGGGCAGTCTCTGAGTCCCGGGTGTAAACGTCCCTACTTAGATATTTGCTTATCTGCTCCTTGCTCAGGTGGTGCTCGGTTTGTCGGCAGAGATTGTGTAAGTGTGGTGAGGAATAAAAGTCACTCAGGAAGCTGGGAGCCTGGCCAGGGCAAGGCATCTCAGCTGATTTTTCCATGCTTGAATGGGGATCAAGCCGCTTAAGGTATGGCTCTCTAATTAGGGTAGTCTGTGAATGGTGCACAAGTTCTCCCTCACTACACCCATCGTTCTGAGAGCCCTCTGTTGAAGACCTCCTGTCTTCACTACCCCTGGACTTGAAACTCTGAGCATGCTGGATCACTGATGGTCGTTTGATTACCATGCTGGTCTCTACAGTGGAAGAAACCTGGGAACTCGGTTGTCCAGCAGATGACCCTTCTGTACCACTGCTGGACAACCTCCTACTGACTAATGGAGGTGGTGGTCCATATGGGTAATTATTCAGCAGTCCTGTTCCACTTACTTGGGAAAGCATCTTCTTCTTAGCTAATGGGGACATGATGCCAGGATTCCCTCTGGGGTAGAGGAGAGGATTAAAATTAAAGCATGATTCTTCTTTTTTAAGGGGCTCCATCCTTTCAGGTGGGATTTCTGGAGATGTGACTGGTTTCTGTTGTAGGGTGGGTAGCACCATTACCACTTGGTTTTGGCCCTCTTTTGGCCTAGATTGTTCAACATTTGCAAGAGCACTGGGAGGTACCTTGTATTCCAATATCCCATGCTTCCATTGGTCCGAGGTGTGAGAGTTGGGAAGAGGATGACCATGATGCAGTGGCACAGCAGCAACAGGAAACGCATCACAGTCCTCTGATTTGAGTCCATCCTGTGGAAGTGAGGGCAACAAACCCCCATTTGCATGCTCATAAGCATTATGGAGCACAGGCTGATCTTCATCCTTGATCACTAGTACACCTTCATCATCTTCAGTAAGTGGACTATTTGCTTCTCTGTCCGTTTGGGTTGGAGCCTGCTGACTATTCTGCTTCTCCTGGAGCTCTTCCATGTCCTCCATCCCCTACAGACACAGAAAAATAATATTTAATAACCAAAGATACTGGACAAGAATGCATTGTTTTCATAACACAACTACAGAGAAGGGTTATAAAACTGAGGTGATTGACTAAAAGGCGTAATATTATTCTGTTTTTACTCCTGAGTAAGTTTCAAGGCCCTTGATTTTATGAAAGCTTTAAGAGCAGTCTGCTTTTGACTGGGTTCAGCATTCAGTTTTGAGCTTGGCATCAATATTACAACCACTCAGCCAGAAGAGTTCGAATTACTTTTGGGCAGATGGGGAGGTTGTAGGATCAATAGTCAAAATGAATTCATTATTTATGTATTTCAATTAGACTTCATAATTTGTGACTGCAAAATTTATAAACATATGGGTTTATGCAGCGCTCAGTCCGGATATGCATAGTTTCCACAAAATAGAAAATGTACCCAGGCCAAGGTCATCCAAGAAGTAGGTGACTTTATTTATTTATTTTATTACCTTCACGAAGATTATTCCTAGGTAATTCATAAAATGCAATGGCTACTGGCATTTAAAAACTACATAAATCTATAATGAATAAATAAACATACAAGCAAAACAAAATTATTAGCAGTGGTTTCTGACCATTCGTTGAGTAAGCACAAATGTTTTTTGTTTTTTTTGTCCTGGTAGCTATTGATTTGCATTTTATGAATCACCAAAGGACCAAGGATTCTGCTAAAAATCTACTTTAATGTTCGACTGAAAAAAAAAAGAGCCATTTACATATTAGATGACCTGAGGGATACTAAACTAACCTTGCATTAAGTTAACCTTGCATGCAAAGAGAGTTTTGTCTAGAACCTTATGGTACTTATGGTGGATCTAGACATTAGAAACACAAATCAAGCCTTATAGCTTTATAAAAGCAGCAGAAACCATACACACAAATTTGCTGAAGGATACAGCAGCTACATCTTCTACATTCTAATGACGAACATCAAAGACTTTTTCAAGACATGCATAAGTCGAGTGCATCAACGGATGACCTTGTGCTTATGCACACCAAGAGCCGAGCTTCAGGCTTAAAGCTGATACCTCAATGCTTTTCCCCATGCAAATATCTCTTCTCTCTGCTTCTTTTTTTATTTTTTGACACAAATGAAATAAAAGACGAGGAGGCAGTGTAAGCTTTGCATCATTTCAGAGCTGAACAAATCAATGCCAAAATCCTCTAAATGCATTCTGCTTAAATGAGAGCAGAAAACAGAGTCAGCGCGATTGCATAAAAGAGACAGCCGACACCTGCTGCCATCCATGATCCAAAGCATGATGCAAGTTTTGCACTTTTGGACAAACTTCATGTGCCTCTAATGAGCAGATGCTTTTCCGGATCTTCAGACTGGCAGTACATAGGACAGATTTGCACCACCCATCCATTCATTATCAGTGTTGGAGGCACAGATGTTTGACATCAGCTGGTGTTAAATAAAAGGCTGGCTCATCCCTTTCACTCCATTTCCCCACTCAACCCAGATGAATGTGCATCTACACGTGAATAATCGCCTGTTCATACATCACATTACGACAAATAGCTTGTTTTTGTAGGCTTGAACTTGAGCATAATTGCCTTGATGTATATCTGACAACCTCCGAGTGGTATTTTATGGTAATTTCTACTTGTAGGTCTTAAATGTGTACATTAATGATACTTTGTACCATGCTGATCATAAATTAAAAACCGTTTTTGCGGAGTAGCTGCACACATGAATAGGCAAACGCTCTTCTTCTTCTTAATGCTTGGTGAGATATTAATGTAAACGCAGTTGGCTGTCTCGAGTCAATGTAAACAGACATGACAGAATAAATGTAAATGCTTTTACCTGAATGCTCCTGTTTTATTTTTTCCCCAAACTTAATTGTTTCTTTAATGTCCTGGATTACATTTGTTCCCACTTAAATCTTTCTTGACTCTAATGATTTAAATTCAATTTTAGTAATTGTCAAGCTTACAGTTACACTTTTAGGAGCTGTATAAAATAGGTTTTACTGTCTGTCTGAATTTCTTAAAACAAATGTTTATTTTGAAATGCTGTCATGAAGATGGATGATATGATAAACGTTTTTAATCTTAGAACACAAGGTCATTTCAGTGTGGTTATAGTAGGTATACAGACCTTTTAACTTATTCGTAAAATTAGTCAAATTCCACGACATTCTGGATAATTCCTTAATTTTTGTAATTGTATTATTTATTGCTTACAGTGTTACTAATTTCTATTTGATTCAGTTATTATTTTGATTACATTAAATGAAAAATGAGATGCATTTTTAAAGATTATTTTACAGTTAATACTTTTTTGAGTTCTTTTAATGGATTTAGTTTTTAAAACTAAAATAACTATAATAAAAATCATTTCTTAAATATATTAAAGGGAAAGTTTACCCCAAATTGAAAATTCTGACATAATTTTCTCATCCTTGTTTTCAAAAACAAGAAAGCTGGAAACCGGTAACCATTGACCGCCATAGTATTTGGTGTTCAACAGAATAGAGAAACTCAAAGATTTGGAACTAATTGAGGGAGAGTGAACAGTGAGTACATTTTTATTTTTGGGAGAACTGACCCTGATATTAATTATATA
>CAIGQW010012936.1:4968767-4986441 GCA_903798125.1 Danio choprae | reverse complement strand
AACAGAAGATGTTTTGAAAAATGTTGGAAACGGGTATCTACCAAATCTTGGTCTTCTTTTGTGTTCACACCAGTTTTGGGCACTTTCCTTTAAAAGAGTAATTAGTTATAGTTACTAGTTACTTCTCACAAATAGTAACTGAGTTAGTAACTAATTACCAGGGAAAGTAACTATTGCGTTACTTAAAAAAAAAAAAAATTGTTAAATGACTATAAAATAAATATAAAACATTGTAGACTAATCTACACTATTTTAATGTTGTTGTGGAACAATGTGAGAGACAAGCAGCATGCCCTCAACTATATATCTAGATATTTTGTTTAATTCTGTCTGAGTAATTAGTGTTTGCGGTGGAGAAAAATAAGTTTTATTTGCTTTGACGTCGTGGCTTTGTCTCCCCCTTTGGCAGTTATCCCCTGCGTAGCCACTAATTTTGTGGCGGCATGTGTCAACCTGAGGTCCTTCATTAGATTAGAATTACTTGTTATCGTAGAATTATTTATCCCCTAATATTTATCCAATCACATCCTCCGTTTCAAAATTTCAAAACCTCAGAATCACATGACTTTTCTGATGCACATCAAGGAATTTATTTAGTAAATGTGATAACATTGTAGGTTATGCGCCAGAGATTTTATCAGATAAATTATTTATTAAACTCAGCTAAGCACGCACATTTTTTTAAATACACATTTTTAGAATTTAATCGGTATTTCTAATCATTCTTCCTCAACAGACACTAAGAGTAGATGAATGAAAACATTGGTAATGAAAAATCCTGTCGTTGGGGTGTTTGGAACTGTTTAAAAAAAGGCTGAAGGAAACTGACCAGCTCTAGGACTTTAGCTGACGTGTCCTTTTCGCTGCTAGGTGCTGTTTTTTGTTCATCCTTAGGCCGCTTGATGGGCATCATCTTGGCTTTGATAATGCTCTCCTGCACGCTGCCCTCCTGTTTGCGGGGTTTGGCGGGTGGAAGAGGTTTGTCCTCTTCTCCTTTAGTAAATCTCTCATAGGGCAAGATGAGCCTGAAGGAAAAAGGAGGAAGTGATAGAAATTAGAAGAATCCGACCGTTTCATCATCTGTTTGCATTACTATTACATTCCAGTCTTCTTCCTTAACTGATAATAATAACAACCATAACTGATATCCTTGTTTCCTGAAGGCTTTTATCTGTTGTTCTAGACACAAAACTGACTCATGACATCATGAAATCAAAAGAAATGGGTCTCCTTCCTGTGAACCTTTGTTCCTGAATAATCTGCTTTTGTTCATTTGCTTCTGGTTGTTTCTTTGTATGGACACCTTTGGGTTCGTGGACCTTATACTGCTATAAAACACTTACTTCTAAGGAGGCATTTACACCACTATTTTCAAATCAAAATGTTATGCATTCTGGACTTTAATTGACATCACAACAGTGAAAATGCAAACTTTTTTTAAATGATACAGTTTATGTCTAAAACTGAAAACCACACAAATAAAAACATGAAAAAAACAATTATTTCAAAAACTGGGCCTGCATCCACTGTTTCTATTTGTTTTTGTGGATACCTGTAAACAGAAATAGTCATCTGTACGCATGTGCAAACCCTTTCCATTTTAATAGCATTGCTGTACCTATACCCTAAAACCCATTCGTTACAGTACAGTATTCGTTACATGTATTTTAACCATAATGATCAAATGTCATTTCCAAAAATCTCAACTCACCATTCAATATGTGGGAGAAATGATATTATGAATGCATTTTTAATAAAATAATAAAAAAATTTAAATAAATAAATGAATAATTTTTTTTAATACATTTTATATTTTTTTGCATAAGGAAAGTTAGTGGGTGAGTGACATTATGATACTACTGGAAACTAGGGATGCTCTGATCGATCGGCCGGAGATCTGTATTGGCCGAAAATCACATTTTATGACTCAAACGGTGTCGATCTCATGAACCGATTGCAGGTGTTTGCTTACGGGTTTAAACGCAGAGGAAGACGCACATGCGCTCATCAGCAGTGCTACAACACTTGAGGAGATAAGCAGCTTGAGGAGAGCAAAATATTGGAATGGCCTTGCATGTATTTAGGCCTTTTTACATATATAAGAACTTAAAAGTTCTGTGTTTGACTATTGCAAGTTCACTAAAACCTGGCTGAAAATTTGAATGAAATAAAAAACTTGAATATTTAATAATATACCTTTTTGTAATATACTTATTGCAATTTTATAGGTGTGCATTTTAACTTCTTATGCATCAAATATGCGCTCCAAACTTGTTCTTCATTGAAACATGCTAAATACTTCTTCCATCATTTGCAATGTTTCTAAATTGCTTTATTAGTCATTATTCTTTTAAAATTTTCTAAATTTTTTTTAGTACGTTTTAATATTTTTTTCTGCAAAGCTGATTCTGACCATAACATGTCCACACTAAATGGTTATAAGAAACATGTTTAAGGGATTATATGCAACATCCTTAATTTATTCTCTTAGGTAAGGAGAGATCTCCACTTAAGTATCAAACTTAGAGGAAAAATGTGCTTTATGCATTATAAAGCTTGAAGCATCAGTACCTGTACTTGGTGTTGGCCGATCACCGTGACAAGGAATCGGTACTTTGTATTGACCAAAAAAATCCTGATCGGAGCATCCCTACTGGAAACCAATAAATTATCCTTATTTACAAAACAGGCAAAAGTTGGTGAGATTTGCAAATGACTTTTCGACGTAGGAACAGTCATAATTTGTAAATAACAATGACATTTTTTCACAATATTATTACATTATATATTTTTTAATTCACTTATTGAAGTGTATTTTGTCAGCATGAAATGAACATTACATCTTATGTAAATGAATTGTAATCATCTATGCAGATTAATTAATTAAATAATTAATATTTTATAATCCAATTGTCACAACATGAGAAAAAGAGCTGTTGCCAGACATTTATTTGCGACTTTAGGATTGAAATACTTGCTTCGTGTTCAAGGTTACAACAATAAAACTCATATAAATAAGTCAAAAAGACAGTTTAAAGATCAAATCTGTTGAAGCTAGTACATTAAAAGCAGCAGTATTTGGATAGGCCTGAACCACAAAATAGGGACAAATTCTAAACAATGTGTTTGATGCTGATGAAAATGTACATTTGGGTAATGCTCCATGCCACTACAGATCAAAACCGTCCAGAAAACTAAGCCTGCAGACTAATGAAATCAAAGCCAGGATGACAGGAGGTTTGAAATGATGATTTACTCTTGAATGTTATTGAGAACGGAGATACACACACACACACACACAGCAACACGATCTGCCTTTCCACTCTTGTAGCTTGAAGTTTTTATAATGCGTCTGATGTGATTAATGAGTCTGGCCGGGAACTATTGGAGGCACGCAGAATTATAAACATCTCCAATACGCCAGGCCTAATTCAAACACATTTCGCATCTCGTGCATCACCAAACACAAATGCGGAAAAATAAGCCAAACATTAATATGATGGAGACCGCTAAACGCGAAAGGCTGCTCTATTACGAGTATTTGTGACTTTTTTGGCGCTGCGTTGATCATTCTTTCCATTCTTCTTGCTGTTATCTCAAGAGGGATTGATTTTGTGGAGTTTTGTATCCGTGTGTTTACTCAATGCCGGGACGTTCGGTCGCACTGAGCACGTTCAGACAAGGGGCTGTGCTGGAAAACTATGTCGACTGAGGTTTGGCGGCTGGCCAGCGGGAAAGCTAAGCAGGAGCCCAGAGGGAACATTCATCTTCAGATCCCATTACCAAAAGAGTTTAAACATGTTACAGCTGCTAAAAGTGGAAAAACGGCTCTGTCCGAGCAGTCAAATCAAAATAGCAGGCAGCTGCCAAATACCTGATTCCCACTGTAATGTTTCACTTGGTGTTTACATAACGGAGGTATAATAATGCACACAATGACTTATCTTGTTCGCAGCTAATCCTCAGAAATCTCCATCGTCTGGAACTAAATGAGATTTTTTTTTTTCATGTAAACCCCCATAGAGCCCCTATTGAGCTTTTAAGCTGGCCTGATTTTTAACTGCGCTCAAAAAAAAGTGTCATTATATTTACCTAATATTTTCTTTCGATTCACTGGAGGGGTAATCGGGATCAGATGTTGGGGTTTTAATTTGCCTATTTATGTCTGTTGGAGATAAGAATGGAAATAGGCCGCTGTCACAAGGTGAGAAGTCAGAGCATAAATCATGACGATATTCCCACTCATTCTTGCCATTTATGGGAATAACAAGTCACAGTTCCCTTTCCCAATGCAGTTCACAGAGAGGAAGAAAAAAAAGAAAAGAAAAGTAGAAAATCTTTCCTTACAAGTTTAGCTGTGGAGTGTTTTCTCTGAGGGAAAATGTTTTTAAGAGGTTGAGGGCGTCTGTGAGATTTACATTTTTTATGTGTGTGTGTGCTATTTTCATTGAGCTCAGCAGCTGGCAGATAGACAGCAGTATAACTCCATTTCATACAGCCGATAAAGGGCACAATGCCAAGAACTGCAAATATGCAATTAAAAGTCCTTTTATGAGAGTGAAGAAAACAGAAAGATGTAGGTTTTAATGTTTTAAAGATTTGGTAGGGATACAGATATACACAAACATGTATCAAGGCTGCACGATATTTGAACAAATAAATATTGTGATTTATTTTTATTTAGTTTTTTTCAGCAATATATTTTGTGATATAAATCGAATTTCAAGGCAGCACGGTGGCTTAGTGGTTAGCACTGTCGCCTCACAGCAAGAAGGTCGCTGGTTGGAGTCTCGACTGGGCCAGTTTCTGTTCTGTCTCAGTGTTGGCGTGGGTTTCCTCCGGGTGCTCCGCCGTAGTGTATAAGTGTGTGTACAATAAAGTATCACTCAGTGCAATATCGCCATATATTCTTCATCTCGTAAATAATTAAATCTAAATAATCTTTGTTAAAGCTACAAACATTGTCATTTATTGTGCCGTTAAGCTCTCTTGAAATGCTTAATAGTCACAGGTCTTAAAACATGCAAATAGTAAACCTTCACAACATTATAGATAAACTTTGCAACGACAAAATATTGTACCTGATCAACTATAATCGATAGTAGCGCTGCACAATTTGTTGAAATATATATTGTGGAGCTCCATCACTAATTATGGAATCCTTATGTGTTCAAGGTTTTCTTCACAGTCTTTGTGCAGGGTTATTTTCGATGAAGGTTGTCAAATGATAATGCAGTCTTAAAAATGAAGGTCCAAAAGGGGATTTTTCACATTGATACCCATAGGCAGATGGTGAACAAACTCCAGGGTAAGGCAAAGATATGCATTTCCCTTTAATGCATTTAAAAAGATTTCCCTACAACCCAGTAAACATGTATCCCTAAGAGACTGTTTTATACCCTATTTTCAGTTTGGGCTGTTCATATATTGCGAAAATGTGAGGCACGCCATTTCCTTCACCAATTTCAATGCGCTTCTGAGCTTGCATTTCCGTGGCATTTGTTGTTTCTAGGCAACCATCAGCTGCACACTCTGAGAAACCACCACTGACAAACCCTTGCTGCAGCTCTGATACAAGGTAAATTTAAAATGCGATGCAGTTTTTGTGTGCTCTACGTCTGTCTGAGGTAATTAATCTATAAAATCACTGCATATATATTTTTTAAAAAGCAATATATAAAAATCATCATTCGTTTTTATTGTAAAATATGTCAACTTAATATTTAATGCATTTCCTCTAATAAACTGTGCACTGTGGTCAAATGACACAATAACTTGTTAATATTTGTCAATGAAAACTAATAAGGAAGTTGTTCTATATTACTTTTTGTTATAAATATACTTGCAGTAAACAAGTTGGTCAGATGATGTAGATTTACATGATGCCTTTATCATTTTATAAGTTAAAGCAAAATATTAGAGGCCGTGCTTTTATATAATTGTTTGAACTAATCGTATTGAATAATAGATATAACACCCCCACCTCAAAAAAACAACACACTCAGGGAAAAAAAGGCTAAAAAGATGTCACTGTTTTGAAAAGTTACAAAAATGTGTAATTTACACTTCAGGTGACACATTATGGGTAAATAAGGTACAAATGTGTACTTTCTGGAAAGCCTACACCCCAGAGCTTCTGTAGCGTTATTTCTGAGAGTGTATTATGACTGGATCAATACCACATCAGTACAATAACAACCTCTTGTTCCTCAGTATTGATACTAAAATAATATCAATAGTCAACAAATAAACAGGTCTCAGGTGGCTGATCAAATAAAACAACAACAACTATCAAAAAACTCCAATATTTTTGCTGTTAATACACAATTTTAATGTCAGCATGGAGTTCGTTCATTCATTCATTCTCCTTCGGCTTAGTCCCTTTATTCATCAGGGGTCGCCACAGCGGAATGAACCATCCATACACACTCATTCACACACATACACTACGGACAATTTTGCTTACCCAATTCACCTGTGTTTGGACTGTGGGGGAAACCGGAGGAAACCCACGCCAACACAGGGAGAACATGGAAACTTCACACAGAAACGCCAACTGACCCAGCCGGGACTCGAACCAGCAACCTTCTTGCTGTGAGGCGACAGTGCTAGTCACTGAGCCACCGTGTCGCCCTCATGGAGTTCATTTGAACGTAATATTTATATTTTTTTATTTAAAAAAATAAGGTCACATTAGATTTGCTATCACAATTACAAATGTGAAAAAAAGGCTGTAAAATAATAAAGTATTTTTTTAAGTAACATTTTCTTAATTTTTTTAAACAGATTCTTGTTTTTGCTGTTTTGTTATTATTATAATTTTTTTTAATCACATTATCTTTTGATATGTTATGCTATATTTTGAGTCACATAACTTTGATGTTATACTATATTTTGTGTCACGTATAACTTTGATATGCTATATTTTGTCGCTTATAACTTTGATATTATGTTATGCTATATTTTGAGTCACATAATTTTGATGTTATGCTATATTTTGAGTCGCACATAACTGATATTTTATGTCACATAACTTTGGGTGCAATGAAGTATATAATAATCACAATAAATGTATTTGTTATCATCACTATTATAAATGATGTAAAATAATAATTAAGTGTTTTTTAAATAAGTAACATTCTTTATTTGTTTTTTTAAAACAAATTCTTTTTTTTGCTGTTTTGTTATTATTATTAAAATTTCTTTTTTTTTAATTTTAATGACATTATCTTTTGATATGTTCTGCTAGATTTTGAGTCACGTATAACTTTGATGTGCTATATTTTGAGCCACATATAACTTTGGGTGCGATGAAGTATATAATACCATCATTTAACAGTGAATGAAAATGATATTACATGCAATCCCAGAAAACGGCAAGACAGAAAGCACATCAAGGACAGCAAGCGTGCATTGCTAGAAAAGAGCAAGACCACTGACGGGGCCAGCCTTCAAAATAAAAATAAATAAATGGAAAAAGGAAAAAGCGCCATTTTGTCACAGATGATGTGTGGTGGGATGCATTTCGCTGGGAAATGAACCAAAAATCTCCTTGATGGTCTGAATGTGTACTCACTGTGGGACTACAAAGAATAGCTTGAAGTGCCACAAGAGTGATCCATTTACAGGACTATTTCCCCTCGTGTGGCTGGAGACAAGGCTCATCCGCCTTCCTGTCCCCGTTCCAAACATTTCTACAAAGACCGAACGCATGCGAGTTTAAGCCAACAGAGCAGCCGCCAGTAATGGACAAGTGTCGTGCTGAGTTTTCTTTCCAGTCAGAAATCAGTTGTCGGTCTATCAAAACTGGCCATGATTTCACTTGAGACAGGCCACTTCTGAAGCCAGGGGACTTCCATTTACAGTGTTTCTCTTTGTGTTACTTTTATTTAAAGTTGACTATGTAATTAATAGTTTTGCAGTACTTACGAGTCAAATTAAATCACTATAATTAAATGACACTATTATATATAAATAACACGCATTGCAATGGAAGTTTATTTATTTGACCTATTTACAGAACTAATTTAGAAATATTGTAACATGAATCAACATTAAAACCAAATTAAAGGGGACCTATTATGCAAAAATCACTTTCAGAAGGGGTTTAAACACAGTTGTGTGGGAACATTCTGTGATCATAACCAGCTTCTAATGGTAAAAATGTATTCATTTGTAAAAACACTTTGATTGACATTCTCCCTTTGTACGTGTCATCAGACGGGGAAAGCCCCGCCCATTGGTGATGATATCTCCCTCATTAGCATAGGATCTTAGTCTTATTTTTGAATCTGCCACTATGCTGACACATAGGCATTTATAGCTCTGCCGTCTTTTAAGAAAGAGCACAATCTCATTTGAATTTAAAGCGACAGTCACCAAAACAGCACAATTAGGATCAAAGTCTAAAAGGGGCAGTTTCAAAGAGTTCTAAAACATTATTTGTGTGGTATTTTGAGCTAAAACTTCACATACACACTCTAGAGACATCAGAGACTTAATTTACATCTTGTAAAAAAGGGCATAATAGGTCCCCTTGAGGATAAAACAGATTTGTCAAGCTTGATTAATTTTACTATTATTTCTTATTTGGTAAAGAGATAATAAAATACTTTATTCTATATTACTAATTATAGTATTTTTCCTTAAATAAAGGAATTAAACCCTATAAACAAAACTGAAGTTATCTGATACAATCGTGCGCACTTGGGAATATTATTTTCTTAACTAATGCTATTTTTACATGCAGTTTGCAGTGAATTTGATGTGAATATAGCAAACTGGATTTAGCGCAGCATTGGAAATAAACGATTTAAAGAATAAACTTGCATCTAGACTTGTATTTAGTGCTGTCAAAATAACGTGTTTAATTTATAATAAATGCTATGGCCCAATATAACAAAACGGGAACGTTGTAATGTAATTTCGAAAAACATTCAAGCCAAAACTTAAGGTTTATATTGGGTTTGTTTCAACAATAACCGTTTAACTTTAAAGCACTGTACTCTATGAAGTGCTACAGTACATAATTAAACGCGACATAACATCTGCATCGTACTTGTCAAATGTTTCCTTAACTGTTGTTTTTTCACAGCTGCCATTTAAAAAATATATATAGTTACAAATTGCTTTAAACATTTTTTTATATTAGATCCCCATCCCCAACATTAAAACTCCTTACAGACAAGGGGACAAAAACCCTGCCATCATACATTTTTTCTCATTTGTACATCAAATGAAACTATTTTTGTTAATTTAAAGGAAAACGCACAGCATTCATTACCATATTCTTAAAACCGCTGTAGAAGTGCACAGCTTTAGAATTTTACAATACATCACTGCTTGGGTATTTAATTATTTTATCTAAACGAAGACCAAAAAAAGAACTTTGCAGTATGTGTAATGTTGCCTTTATTGGCCAAACAGATGATATCCAACACAATCTCATGGCAGTTCATTACTTTTTGATTTAGTGGCTAATTCCTATGAATTTGTTTGATCTCATTGATACGTTTTAGTACGATTTGCTCACGCCCTAATGCCGGTTTGGGGGCAAGCCTGCTTTTAAATATTGTACATTATCATACAAATTAAATACTTTTGTTTTCATGGGATCAGGCTGTAATATCAGGCTCATTAAGGCAGATATGATGCAGGTAAACACATCAGCAAACATGTAGACTGCTTGCAACATCCACAAAAATGTTTGCGTCTCCTATAGAGCGGCCGCAAAGTCATGGAAATGAACCAGGCCACAGTGGGAGAGCTGTCTGTAATCATGAGCTCTGCTGAAGTTATTTTAGTTTCTCTTTTCAGTGCACTGTTCGTTTTTTTAGGCCAGATCAACAGGTTTCTGAGCCTCTGGCTGAGTTCAGGTCTTCTCAAATGTTTCTGTGATGATGCAGGACGAGACTGCCTATTTATCTGACTCCTGGACATTCATCCTTCACCCCACCTGCAGATTAACTTCTTGATATACAGTGCATCCGGAAAGTATTCATATTCATTTTTTCAACATTCTACACATAATACCCCATAATGACAATGTGAAAAAAGATTTCTTGAAATTGTTGCAAAATTATTCAAAATAAAAAACCTGAAAAATCTCATGTACAGAAGTATTCACAGCCTTTGCCGTGAAGCTGTAAATTGAGCTCAGGTACATTCTGTTTCCACTGATCATTCTTGAGATGTTTCAGCAGCTTAATTGGAGTTCACCAGTGGTAAATTCAGTTGATTGGACATGATTTGAAAAGGCATACACCTGTCTATATGAGGTCCCAGGGTTGACAGTGCATGTCAAAGCACAAACCAAGCATGAAGACAAAGGAATTTTCTGTAGACCTCCGAGACAGAATTGTCTTGAGGCACAAGGCTGGGGAAGGTTACACAAAAATTTCTGGAAAAGTTCATTGGAAAAGTTGAGCACAGTGGCCTCCATCATCCGTAAGTGGAAGATGTTTGAAACCACCAGGACTCTTCCTAGAGCTGGCCGGCCATCTAAGCTGAGTGATTGGGGGAGAAGGGCCTTAGTCAGGGAGGTGATCAATAACCCGATGGTCACTCTGTCTGAGCTCCAGCGTTCTTGTGTGGAGAGAGGAGAACCTTACAGAAGGACAACCATCTGTGCAGCAATCCACCAATCAGGCCTGTATGGTAGAGTGGCCAGGCGGAAGCCACTCCCCGCCTGGAATTTGCCAAAAGGCATCTGAAGGACTCTCAGACCATAAGAAACAAAATTCTCTGGTCCGATGAGACTAAAATTGAACTCTTGGAGTGAATGCCAGGCGTTACGTTTGGAGAAAACCAGGCACCGCTCATCACCAGGCTAATACCATCCCTACAGTGAAGCATGGTGGTGACAGCATCATGCTGTGGGGATGTTTTTCAGCAGCAGAAACTGGATGACTAGTCAGGATAGAGGGAAAGATGAATGCAGCAATGTACAGAGACATCCTAAATGAAAACCTGCTTCAGAGTGCTCTTGACCTCAGACTGGGGCGACGGTTCATCTTCCAGCAGGACAATGACCCAAAGCACACCGCCAAAATATCAATGAATGTCAGTGAATATCAATGAAACTCAGTGAATGTCCTTGAGTGGCCCAGCCAGAGCCCAGACCTAAATCCTATTGAACAGCTCTGGAGAGATCTGAAAATGGCTGTACACCGTCGCTTCCTATCCAACCTAATAGAGCTTGAGAGGTACTGCAAAGAGGAATGGGCAAAAATTCCCAAAGACAGGTGTGCCAAGCTTGTGGCATCATATTCAAAAAGACTTCTGCTGTAATTACTGCCAAAGGCGCATCAACAAAGTATTGAGCAAAGGCTGTGAATACTGATGTACATGTGATTTTTCAGGTTTTTTTATTTTTAATAAATTTGCAACAATTTCAAAAAATCTTTTCTCACATTGTCATTATGGGGTATTGTGTGTAGACTTTTGAGGAAATAAATGAATTTAGTCCATTTTGGAATAAGGCTGTAACATAAAATTGTGAAAAAAGTGAAGCGCTATGAATACTTCCCGGATGCACTGTATAGTGCAAAAAAATGGTTTCTGCAAAATTGTTGCAAACAATTTATATGGGTTGAATTTAAACAAACAAATACAATTTAGTAATGTTCAACTTAATTTATTTGTTTAAATTCAGCTCAAAAAATGTTTACAACCCCTTTACTTAAAAAAAAAAGAAAGTAAATTCAAGGAATCATATTTTTTTTCAGTGTATATATACACACACATCAGCCATTCAAAACTGAAGACCACTTTTCAGACTTCCCATTAAAGACATGCCATAAAAAAACAAAACAGAGATATTATTTTAAAAAGGGTTTTTCTTGCATGAATATATATGAAAAGTATATTTAATGTGAAGTAATGCAGCCACATGTTTTCTCCAACTGGCAAAAAAGAAAGGTTTTACAATATTTTAAATGTGAATTGACTGCTTTGAATTGTACATATAAAAACATATATAAAAACATATATATATATATATATTTATATATATATATATATATATATTAATATATATTAACATTAATATTGTGGAATACTTAAAATACCTATTTTCTTTTTAATATATTTAAAAATGTTTATCCTTCAGAAGTCATTCTAATATGCTGATTTGGTCAGTAATAATTATTGATATTATTTTCATTATAAATTAAAAAATATTGCTACTTGAGTTCTTAAGATAAAATAAATAATTAACTAACTAAAATAACTAAAGTAAATAACTAAAATAATTATATTTCTAAAAAAAGTTATTAAAAAGACTACTGTAAAAAAAAGACATCTGGAAATCCAGTTTTATTGTAGTAGTTTGAGTTTGAATCCATATATTGCACAAGAAATATATACACATATAAATAAATGTTTAAAAGAATGAAAAATGTCTGGCAGTGTATTGTTTTTGTTTACATGACAAATCCAGAAAATATTTCTATTTTAAATCAATTCTTTTGAATGTTCATTTCATCAAACATTCTGAAATATCCTTCAAATGAAGCATGTAAAACATATATTTAGATATAACAAGTTCATGTATAATAAAAAATAACAACAGATGTTTCCTTGAAAAAAACAATCAGCATATTAGAATGATTTTCTACATATTGGATTATTTATTTTAAAGCCTTGAGGAATGGCTACGTAATTGCAGCCATTATAAAAATAAATAATTATAAAAATAAAGAATAGATCATAACATTACT
This sequence comes from Danio choprae, assembly GCA_903798125.1. Classification (NCBI taxonomy): domain Eukaryota; kingdom Metazoa; phylum Chordata; class Actinopteri; order Cypriniformes; family Danionidae; genus Danio; species Danio choprae. The sequence goes on along the minus strand of CAIGQW010012936.1, from coordinate 4,973,722 downwards.
GCTTAACTGTTATTTGACCTGATCTGAACTGTGATAGTTGTTCATTTTATAGCACATTCTCCTTCGTTTTCCCAAAACAGGTCTGTTGGAGAACGTTTGTGTCCTTGAGCAAAAGTACTTACCCCAGATAATATTATAGAGTTCAGCTTTAAAACGCCCGAACAAATGAATCATTCATTTTAGCAACCCAGACCTGGGTTATTAAGTGTCACCTTGAGCCTGCTCAAAAGAATCATATACTCCGCCAAGCCAAAGAAAGAAAAAAAACCCATCATTTCAAGTAGAGACGAGTGCATTTTTATAGCTTCTTAAAGTGGCACAATTAATATAAACACCTGAATTCATCCACAAAACAATCAATCACAAAGTGACTTTCCTGTGCAAACTGCCTCCTTGTTATTAATTCAGATGCATAATTGCTTTGCGATTCGTGAGGAGAATGAAGCTGCCTGTATAATGTGGGCAGATAAGGGCATCATCACAGAGATAGCAGCGTTCTGAAAAGCACCATGGTGCACCGTACGCTTTTGTCTGCGTGCATTTCTCTCCGCTGAGAAGACTGCTGAGTGGGTAATAAGATTGTGTTGCAGCATCTACCCCCCCCCCCCCCCCATCCATCCTTACATAACACTCATTTCCATAATAAGTAACTCGGAGAACATCAGAGCGTTAAAATTAATCATACTTAAAGAACGCAACAATTATACAAAGAGTAGCATTTAGGCGCTGTTTTTCATGCCACTGTTGCCCGCGGATGTTAGAGACGTGGGTCATTGGAAAGTGCTGATTATAAAAATCAAGAGCAAGTGTAGATGGGATCGGTTTATGTAAGTCTTACTGGAAGTTTGTGTAAATGATAATGGTGGTGTGTTATTTCCTGTAGGACAGGGGGTCTTAAACTGGGGGTCCTACAGTGCAAAAACAATTGGAATTGTCTTGTTTTTAGTTCAAATATCTAAATATTCTTAAATCAAGAAGCATTTTATAGACGAGTGAAAAATATTGGCTTGTTTTGAGAAATACGGTTGAAGTCAAGATTATTAGCCCTCTAGTGATTTTTTTTTTTTTTTTTTTTTTCTGTTTCAAATATTTCCCAAATGATGTTTACCAGAGCGAGGAATTTCTCACAGTATTTCCTATAATATTTTTTCCTCTAGAGAAAGTCTTATTTGTGTGATTTTGGCTAGAATAAAAGCAGTTTTAATATTTTTTTAAAGCCATTTTAAGGTCAAGATTATTAGCCCCCTTAATCAATATTTTTGTTTTCGATTGTCTATAGAACAAACCATCTTGCCTTAACTTGCTTAATTAACCTAGTTAAGTCTTTAAATGTCACTTTAAGCTGAATGCAACTTGAAAAAGATATCTAGTAGTATATTATGTGCTGTCTGCATGGCAAAGATAAAAGAAATCAATTATTAGAAATTATTTATTAGCACTATTATGTTTAGAAATCTTCTTTCCATGAAACAAATATTGGGGAAAAAATATTGACCTTATTCTTCACGTATGAGCAGGCGCAGCTATTTGAATCTTTTTGGCTCGAGACTTCCAATATCATTCACTTCCATTCATTTTTAGACGTTAAAAACATGTCTTTGGGCTGTGGGGGAAACCGGAGCACCCGGGGGAAACCCATGCAAACCCGGGGAAAGCATGCACTGTGAAAAAACTGTGAGGCGACAGTGCTAACCACTGAGCCACTGTGAGGAATCTTTTTTTTTTGTGTAATCATTTTGTCAAATTTGCTTATATAAACAAATAAATAAACATCCTTTATAATATAATATAATATTATATGTATTTATGTATTTACTACAATTTAACCCTTTAATTTTCATTTTAATAAAACAAATTGACCAATTTCTTGGGTTAAATTAAGTTCCTAACCCCACCCTAACCAAATTTAAAACGTTTTATGGAACTTCTACAAGAAACTCGATGTGTTTACGTTCTAGTATGGGGTCCTTGACATGAAGATAATCATATTTGGGGGTTTTAGGTATCTAAAAAGATTGAAACCCCCTGCTGTAGGAGACAAATCAGATGAATATAATTTACAGTTTGTGTTTTGCAATTTCCTGCAGCAGTGGCTGGTGGGATTATGGAGGAAGAACGCTGGGTTGAGGTCAGTGGGGCTTTCCTGTATAGAGATGGCATTTCTGTGTGTGTGTTTATTTTTTTTCCTTTCTTGAGGGGAAGTGTAAGAGCCTCTGCTTTTGCCAGCCTTACAACTTCATTTGCTGCAGCCCTAAAAACCACAACCACATGACCAGGGCGGAACCGAAATGCCTGCCAGCTTGTGCTTGAGGACGGTTAACTTGAGGTCAGTATTAGACATTGACTAGTATCACAGTTGCAGAGACGGATGAATCAAAAAGACACCTTTCTAAATTTGCTAGACAGACCTCATTACAACAACACACAGAGGCTACTGTAAATATAATGCCTGTGGTTGTGGTGTGAACTGAAACTTGCCTTGAGAGAAAGAAAAAAATGTTCTTGAGACTTAATGGAGGTTTCAGTTGTGTTTCACTTAAGTGGCAACTTTCTTTCTGTAAGGCCTTAGGATAACATAAACACAAATGAGTCAACTGTCAACATACAGTTAGTAGGTCAGGTCATATGAAAACCATCTTTTAAAAATGTTTTTCTCTCACCAAACTTTCTTTAAAACTACATTTTCCCCCGTGGGCTTCCATTGAAATTTCATGGATTTTCATTGAAATAATGAAACGTCTTTGATTTAAAGGGATAGTTCACCCAAAAATGAAAATCTATACAGTATTTACCAACATAGGCTCATTCTGAAAATGTAGCCCTATATACATTACTTTAAAACGAACGCTTGGAAGGGCATCCGCTGTGTAATACATATGCTGGATAAGTTGGCGGTTCATTCCGCTGTGGCGACCCCAGATTAATAAAGGGACTAAGCCGAAAAGAAAATGAATGAATAAAACGAACGCTACAGGGCGGTATGGCGGTATTCCTTTTCATGCTTACCAGCTGTCCAGTGGCTCGCCGTGTACGTTGGCGGACTTGTGACGTGGAGCGGAGTTGACCGTGACGAAGGGGTTTGAGTCCGGCGAAGAACGGTTTTAGAAAGCAGGTAAGACAAAAACAAAAGCCAAAGAATAAAATAAACAAGTAAATAACAGGGTGAGAATGTGGTAAAATCTGAAAACGTGGTAAAAACCAGGTGGCCGCGAGAGCTTTTCTTTTTCTAGATTACTTTTGAAAACACTGTCGGTTGGGTTTAGGGAAGTGGGTGGGTGCTGGTCAATCAGTTCTTTTAAAAAACACTATTGGTTGGGTTTAGGGAAGGAGGGTGGATCAGTCAACAGCAGCCTCTGGTGGATTTACGCGAGAACAGCAGGCGCGAATGGCACTTGCAAGAGAAATTTGAGATCTTAAAAAGCGTACACAGCAACACAAAAACTGCAAAAATCTCCAAAAAAATCCTCCGTACCTCCAGGGACGTATTTGGCGCTCTCCAGAAACGTAAATAGGGGTACGTTTTCATAATGAGCCTGGCTTGGTATTTACTCGCCCTCAAGTGGTTAAACACAAAATAAGATATTAAAAAAATACTTCCATAGTAGGAAAAACTAATACTATATAAGTTAATGGTTACAGGTTTCCAACATTTTTCTAAATATCTTTTTGTGTTCAACATAAAAAAAAGAATCTTAAACAGGTTTTAATGAGTGAATAATTTTTTTGGTTTTAATTGTAAGGAAAACAGTATGAAAAGTATTATTTTAAAGGGTTAGTTCACCCAAAAATGAAAATGTATTGAGTATTTATTCACCCTCAAGTGGTTCCAAACCTTTACAAATGTCCTTTTTTCTGTTAAACACGCAGAAATATATTTTGAGAAACCTGTAATCATTGACTTCCATAGTAGAAAAAACAAATACTATGTAAGTAAATGGTTACAGGTTTCCAACATTTTTCTAAATATCTTATTTTGTTTTCAACAGAAAAAAACTCAAACAGGTTTAAATGAGTGATTGTTTTTATTTTTATTTTTTGCTTTAATTTTAAGGAAAAAGTATGAAAAGTATTAATATGAAAAATTATTTTCCCCACTAAAATTGTGTAATTATACCTTAAATGTGAAGTTATACTGTACATACAAAAATATACAATTCAATACCAACAAAATGTATTCCTTTTGACACAAATTATGATTATCTGTCAGATTGTCGCTTAATAAACTTTTCCCGCAAACGTTTTCTTTTTCTGGAAGGTTTCTTGTAAGAAAAGAGGAAAAACATCTCATATCCCATATTGACTCGCTCTGCAGAGAACATCCTTATTTATACCAGCAATAAATGTGGAAGAAATTAAATTAGACCTCCAGTTCCCTCACAGTAACTCAATCACTTGCTTCTTCCAGACTGCAATTTGAGGCCATTAATCTTACAGTATGTTGCTATTTTATGATCTCAAAAACTGTATTTTTAACACACTACAAAAATGTTTTTGCTCAATTGAATTAATTACAATGCAACATTATTATTACTACTTTTTAAAACAAATTTACAACCTAATTTCATTGTGTTTACATCTTATTATATTCAAAACTGAAGTTCACTTCATTCATTATTGTTGGCATAACTAACAGCGCAGTGGTTCTGTAGTTCCCAGTGTGCTTTTCTGCATTTAAAGAGTAAATTTAGGGATTATGTGATATTTTATTAAGATAAAACAAACATACAAGAGTAAATAAGTTTGACCAAAACCAAATAAAATTAAATGGGTGTGCTCCCAGCTAAACAGGTTTAGCTCATTCACACTGAACCTTTCGTCAATCAAATTATCTAAAGCTCATGATTGCATATTGAATGATATGTGAGCTAATACAGTTAAAATACGTTAAAATGTCTCTCAAATTCACACACTAAATCATGTAAACGTAAAGATGTTTTTAATCCACATTCGCAAAC
>CAIGQW010012936.1:4865186-4884613 GCA_903798125.1 Danio choprae | reverse complement strand
TATAAATTAAACATTGAATTAACAATATAATTAATAACAAAATGAACAATGAATGAACAAAATTCTAGTTTATTCTAACAATTATAAAATATTGTACAAAAATAATGTGCAAAAACTTTACATTATTAATTTGTTATATTAAATATAATAATAATAAGTATACACAGTACTGTATATTGACCAACTACAATAAACAGTATAATAAATCTACACTGTAAAAAAATGCTGGGTTCCACACAATTACTTCATGTTGTTGTAATTATAATAATTATAAATTAAACACTAAATTTACAAAATAATTAATAACAAAATAAAAAAATCTAGTTTATTCTAACAATAATGAAATAATGTACAAAAAATATAAAAATACATAAATAAAAAAAAATTTAAAAATTACAATTAAAAAGTTTAATCTTTTTGCTGTACATGTTTTACATTATTAATTTGTTATATTAAAAATACTTATATTCCCAGTAATGGGTTGCAGCTGGAAGGGTATCTGCAGTGTAAAACATATGCTGGATAAGTTGGCGGTTCATTCCACTGTGGCGACCTCTAATGAATAAAGGGACTAAGCCAAAGGAAAATGAATGAATGAATAAATGAATGAATGAATGAAAAATAATTATAATAAGTATATAATAAGTATACACAGTACTGTATATTGACAAACTACAATAAACAGTATACTAAATCTACACTGTAAAAAAATGCTGGGCTCCACACAATTACTTCACGTTGTTGAAATTATAAATTTAACGTTAAATTAACAAACTAATTAATAACAAAATAAAAAAAATTCTAGTTTATTCTAACAATAATAAAATAATGTACAAAAATAATGTGCAAAAAATATAAAAATACACAAATAAAAGAAATAAAAAAAATTACAATTAAAAAGTTTAATCTTTTTGTTGTGCATGTTTTACATTATTAATTTTATATTAAAAATAATTATAATAAGTATATACAGTACTGTATATTGACAAACTACAATAAACAGTATAATAAACTGTACACTGTAAAAAAAATGCTGTTCCACACAATTACTTCACATTGTACCAGCATAAATCAATTAACTTTTAATGTTTTTACAAATTGAAGTGAATTAAACATAAAACAATTAGGTTGTCCCAAAAAAAAACACCAAAAAATGGTGTCATTTCAACTCATTTTAAATAAGTAGTTAGAACAAGCAGCAAACCTCATTTTTTGGACCAATTATTTGGCGATTTGAAGCACAATGAAGTGAAATGACAACCAGAATCATTAAATTCCTGCTGATTTTCATCACTGCTGCGCGGAGGAGCAATAAACCCCAATGAGGAACAAAGAGATGAGATCCCTTACACACAGCACAAGTCACAATGAAGAGAACATCTCCAAAAACATTAGCCGAAAACCCGCATAACGCAGCTATTATGCAGATCATAACTGTATGCTCACACAATAACAGTGACCTCCTAAAAATAACCTCTGGGAGACAGGAAATGAATCAAGAGAGAGAGAGAAATAATAGTGTGGCCATCAACCTACAAACTCTCTTCAATAATTCACCAGTACAGCTCCTCCGTCACATTAACTACGTCCGTCTAAACATTCGCTCCAAACCCCGACATCTTCCAGATAACAGTTTTCCCCTCTTTCTTTCCTTCTCTCTCTCGCTCTCTCTTGGGCTTTTCTTTCCCTTTGTTTTTCCAGTTTTTGTAGGGGAGGGTTTGGCTAATAAAGAGGTCATATGGTGAGGGATTGAGTTTAGCTTGATCTGTTGAGATAAGAGAGTTCACCGGATTATGAAAACATATGTAACACTTTAAATCCAAATCATGTCCACCTCGGACAATAAAAAAGTGTGTTGAAAACAAACGTATTGCTTGATTCATCTGAATAATTGTTACATTTAAAGCAGAAAAAACACACCAAAATAAAACAATTGTATATTTTATCAAAAGGTTTGAGCACAGGATGGCTAAAGGCTGATTTATACTTCTGCGTCGAGTGATCGACGTGACCCATGGCGCATGCCTTGAGCATAGCCCTGCATTTATAGTTCTGTGTGCTGTTTGTGTTGCTCTGCAGTAACCCTTCCGAAACACTAGCTGGCAGTAGGTTTTTATGTTCCTCTGTGTCGAGTTTCTTCATGGGTGTTTTGTTTTTTCTTAATGCTACCTTAATGTACAAGTAGCTAAAACTCGCTCATTCAGAGGCAGGAACCGGCAAACGTGCAACAACTTTAATCATAAGGTAAACACAAAACATCCGCTGCGTAAAACATATGCTGGATAAGTTGGTGGTTCATTCCGCTGTGGCGACCCCAGATTAATAAAGGCACTAAGCCGAAAAGAAAATGAATGAATGAATGAATAAACACAAAACAAAAGTCTCTATCTGAAGTTCCTTCATGGGACTGGACCATAGACTCGACACTTGTAAGCACTTGTTCCATCAGGTTCACGGCTCTCTGCACCGCCCACACTCGTCACAGCTCCTAAGCTGACCAATCACAGACCTTGCGCTACGCGTCATTGCGACGTGTAGTTACATTTTTTGAGAGGTGCGCGTCAGCCACAGCAAGGGCTATGCGACCGTGCGAAGGCTGCGCCGGACCATATGCGTGCGCTTGACGCAGATGTATAAATCAGCCTTAAGTTTTGTAAATCTCTGCTGTGGGAATACTGAAATATTTAAAACAGCTTCAGTAGTGGCTTATAAAAGATAACAGTTATGTGAATTTTCCTACCTTACAAGCGAACAGAGAATTTACATACGACTTTCAAAATGGAGTTAGTAGCAAAAAGATGTTTCTAGCATTTGTAATGGATAGAAATGGTGAACATAAACATAACATAAGGTAACGTAGCATAACGTAGCCTAACGTAGCATAACATAATTCAACTCAACTCAGCATAACGCAAATGTAACCTAATTAATATAAGTTAAACTAAAAATGTAAAGAAACATAGAAATATTTGTTGTTATGACTTTTTGTCATACAATTTTTTTACAGTGTCCTTGAAGTAAACAGTAACTGAAATAAAATATTAGGTAACACTTTACAATAAGGCTGTATTAGTTAATGTTAGTTATTGTTAATGTTAAACATATTATTAATGTATTTACTAACATGAACAAACAATAAACAATACATTTATTACAGTATTTGTTCATCTTTGTTCATGTTAGTTAATGGAAATAAAGTCATTCACTGTTAGTTCATGTTAACTCACAGTGCATTTACTAATGTTACCAAGCATGAATTTGGATTTTACTAATGCATTAGTAAATTTCAAAACTATGATTAATACATGCTATGCATGTGTTGTTCATTATTAGTCCATCTTCATAAATACATTAACTAATGAAACATTATTGTAAAGTGTGACCAAATATTACAATATTACAAAAATATGAAAATATGAAAAAAATATCTATATCGGTGAAAGACTTTCAATAATAATTTGCAATATAATACAATTTAGTATAATACATATTTTTTAAACAAGTTGTAGTATTTTGGCCTATATTGCTTATATATAATAAAGGAAAAACAAAAGAAAAAGACTATTTGGCAACCCTTACTGTCACATTTTAATAATAATAAAAACAAAAGCATTTGACAAAATAAAAGGGAGAGAAAAACAACTCTACACCTGACCTATTTTCCTTGCCCCTGGCTTAGTTATAAATGGAGAGAAAATATATATGTTTATGTTTTTCTTTCTTTCTTTGTTTTTCTAATTAAAAGAAATATATGTATTTATTTATAATTTTGTTATTGCTGTACCTTTTGCATACCTGTATTTATACATTATTCTGTATTGCTGTTATGGCCCAATGTGTAATAGTTTTATTTATAATGTTATACATTTATCTTCTTCTTCTTTTTCTTCTTCTTCTTTTTCTTCTTCTTCTTCTTCTTCTTCTTCTTAATAATAATAATAATAATAATAATAATAATAATAATAATAATAATAATAATATCATCATCATCATCATCATCATCATCATCATTATTATTATTATTATTATTATTATTATTATTATTATTATTATTCATTCATTCATTGTCTTTTCGGCTTAGTCCCTTTAATAATCTGGGGTCGCCACAGCGGAATGAACCGACAACTTATCCAGCATATGTATTACGCAGCGGATACCCTTCCAGCCACAACCCATCTCTGGGAAACATCCATACACACTCACTCATTCACACACACACACACACACACACACACTCATACACTCCGGTGTAAACCGGAGCACCCGGAGGAAACCCACGCAAACACGGGGAGAACATGCAAACTCCACACAGAAATGCCAACTGACCCAGCCGGGGCTCGAACCAGCGACCTTCTTGCTGTGAGGCGAATGTGCTATCCACTCCGCCACTGTGCTGCCCCTTCTTCTTCATATTATTATTATTATTATTATTATTATTATTATATTTGTATGTGTTTTTAACCTAAATATTGTTTTTGATGCAAAAATGTATAATTGTACTGTTTGATTCAGGTGACACGGTGGCTCAGTGGTTAGCACTCTCGCCCCACAGCAAGAAGGTCACTGGTTCGAGTCCCGGATGGGTCAGTTGGCATTTTGAATTGAATAAACTAAATTGGCCGTAGTGTATGAGTTTGTATGGATGCTTCCCAGTACTGGGTTGCAGCTGAAAGGGCATCCGCTGTGTAAAACATATGTTGGATAAGTTGGAGGTTCATTCCGCTATGGCGACCCCTGATGAATAAAGGGACTAAGCCGAAGAAAAATGAATGAATGAATGTTTGATTCAGAGATTGGAACAACTCTTACTGATGCTTTATATTTGATACTGAAACTCTCTGATTAATATGCATCAATAAAAAAACAGTGTTAAATATATTTTTGTTTTGTTTTAGGGTAAGATTTTACAATAAGGTTGTATTAGTTAATGTTAGTTAATGCATTTACTAACATGAACAAACAATGAACAATACATTACAGTTTTCCATTTAGTTATACAGAAAATACAGTTTTCCATTTAGTTAAATCACAGTGCATTAATTAATGTTAACAAGCATGAATTTGGATTTTAATAATGCATTAGTAAACTATGATTAATAAATGCTCTATTATTATTGTTCACACTTCGTTCATGTTAGTAAATATGTTACCTAATGAAACCTTATTGTAAAGTGTGACCTGTTTTAGTAGTTTATATTATACTTAATGTATCAATTTAAAATAAACGAAAAACATTTTACTCATTAGCAAAATGCCAATAAAACCAAGCCCTTGTCTTATTTCAGCAGCACAGGAAAGAAAACGGATATCTTAATGGCATTGTGCTGAAATGCTATGGCAGACAGAAAGTCATTATAACCACATGACAAGCGGAGCTCCCAAATTCCCAAATTTATTGAACTCCATATTCTCCCCTCACCCAAAAACACACACTCAACGCATTCAAGCGAGAATAAAACTTAAATCAATTTAACATCTTGTTGTTTCCTAACGTGACCAAATAGCCTGCCAAACCCTGCAGTTATTTCCATTAGCTGAGGAACAAATGACTAAAAATATTCAATATCACCATCTCCACCATTCCAGCTGTTATTTCTTTTCCTGAAATAGCACTACTTTCCATTTTCATCTTCAATAACGCACTGGACCTTCTCTGTAAAACTCCCCTCTTCATCGCCAAGCACTGTTATTTGCTTCAAAAAGTTAATGACAAGGCTAAACGCACAAGATTTTCCGCCAAGTAGCCGTCACTTCGAGCATAAAAAGCACAAGAAATCGTCCCCCCCCTTCAGATTTTCTCAGCTTCGGAAACGGCCAGCATCAGATCTCTCTGTAACAAATCCATCGTATTGGAGTCCTTACATGAACAATGACTTCATATGTTGAGCTGAAGCCTTAATAAATACCACACCCTGCAAAAAGTTCACCAGAAAAGACTGGGTTTCAATACGGCGAGCCGCGGTTTGCGTTTTAAAGCCCTGGCGAGAACAAAGACTTTTTAATCAGGCTATGCAAATCCACTGCAGGCCGTCCGATTTGAGCTGAATCCCTCACGTTACACTTTTGCGAACAAGAACGTAACAATTCTGTGTTTCCGAGCAATCAAAGCAAACCTATGGGCATTCATTAAAGTCATCGGGAGCCATTTACTGGATTGTATCACTCACAGCGAGTCGTTTCATTCACTAGGCTTGTTATGTAAACATCTAAGCTTTTACAAAAGAGAATAAACCAACATTTTTTTTCCAACAGGAAGTCGGGAGCGCGTAAACTGGAGGCTCTTTTTCTAACTGGCAACGTCTATGGAAAAGTAAACTGCACACAAACCAATGTTAAAAAACAACAGCAACACGAATATTGAAGTATCAATATTACAAACACATGCTTACACAAACACAGACATGACTCTCCATGTGCACATTTTTTTTAATACATTGGAATTACAAGGACACAAAGCATGTCCTCGTTAACTAGCTTAATAGAGTACAATTAGGTCATACCCATGGCATTATACTATTATTTTTTTTTTACAAAACCCAACACAAATATTGAAGTACAGGCCATTTTTGAGAGTTCATTGCTGGACGAATCATAATGCGAATTTCTTGTTTTGCCATTTATGAGCTCTTATAAAAAGTGAAGCGTTTATGTAAAGTCAATAACATTACAGTTCATGTGTCATACAAGAGGCCTTTGGTAGGTGATATAATGTTCCAGAAATCATTTCAATAATCAATATTACAAACACACACGCTTGCATAAACACACACATGACTCTCCATGTGTGTAAAATGTTTTTTTTTTAATACACTGGAATTACAAAGACACAATGACGCATGTCCTCGTAAACTAGATTAATAGAGAACAATTAGATCATACACATGTTATGCATTAATAAAATGACTTGGATAAAAATTTATAACGTGTATGTATTGCGTATATGTATATGTATATATAAATGCAAAAACAATATGTGATAGCGATCAAAATATTGATCTATATAATACATTCATAAGAGGACAATTAATACATAATGTCATAAGACATCTCCAGCTCTGAACACATTTTAAAATATGAAGATCATATTTATAACATATAAATCGTATAAATATATTTAAAAAATAATATTCATCCCAAAAATAAGTCTAGAAAATAAAGAAAACAGCTGTGTATTTACTTTGGGCTTCCTTTAAATATATTTGAGCAGTTGTTTGGTTGATTATTAGATTATTAGCATTTTTGTTTAATATATTTCAATAGTCATTCAATGCTCATATGAATGTTTTTAGCATATCACTCTGTTCACATTTTTTAAAACTGTGTCAAGTTAAAAATGGTTAAAACATAACAAGTCTAAACTAAAAATGTCTCAAAACCTCTGCATTCCATTGCAATCTGCTGTAACCCTTCCAGCTGTTTTTCTAGAAATGAGTTCTGCATAAACCATTAAGGAAACTGTGGTCTGATGACCCAAAATCAGCAAACACTTAAAAAGCTTTTCATGCTGTTTTGCATATGCTAATTTAAGACAGCGCAAACACAAAATATGAGAGAATATAAACTCAGATGCTGTCAGTTACAGAGAAATATGTAAACTGCACACACAAATAAGGCTGTGCTTTTCTTAAATCTATTGTTTCATGTTTTGCTCTATTCGTTTATTTCGTGATGTCAAAAAAAAATACATTGTCTGTAATATTTTTCATCATTTATATGAGTGCAATCCGCATTGTGAGAAAGATGCTATCTTGAAAGTACAAAGTTTACATTTTGTATTTTATTTAGCAATATTTTATTTTATTTTATGATGGACCTATAATAGTTTTTGATTAGGGATGTAACGACTCACCTGACTCACGATTCGATACGATCCATGATACTAATCTCAGGATTCACGATTTAGTCACAATTATTTTTAACAAAATTATTTGAGACAAATTTAAGGTGAACAAGAGCCCTTTCATTTTTCCTCAAATGCTGTCCTTTTGGGCTTTTTTTTTTACAAAATAAAATATTTTCTGCAATAACTAAATTGGAATTTGAAAACAAAATCAAAATAAAAAAGTGAATAATACAAACTAAAGAAGACTCTTTAATACAAACAAACTAAAACTGTGACTGAGCTGGGATTTTACATTTTTTCTTTAAAGAATTATCAGAATATCTATGTTTTCTGGTATAAGCTGAGATCTTTGCTCATTTACAATGACCCCTGCTGATGAAAAAACTCTTCTACTGGGGACTAAGATGGCTGGTGTGGAGAGGAAAGCCTTTCCTAAACCGGTGAGCAGTGTGTATAGAGGTGGTCAATAGCTCTCTGCTAATAACCCTCTGCTCCAGGGTATACAATTCTGATTATAATACATAATATATGATATAATAAGCAAATTATTAAAATATGCATAAACTACATTGAAAAAAGAGGGTAAAAAAGGAATAATCTAATACCTGGTTGTCACGTTTGGGTTGAGGGACATGAAGGCACGAGAACACGAGATGAAACGAAACACGAATTTACTGAACACTTACTATATACACGGGCACATGAAGAAACAGGACACTCTGTGAGGACATGGGGTGACGACAGCATGGACAACACAGCAACGCAATGACAATACAATACCGGATAAAGAATGAAACAAACAGAGGGGTATAAATACACGAGGGCTAATGGGACAGATGATACACAGGGGTGAGACACAGGTGGAATAAATGAACACTAAAAATGGCGGGAAACAGAACAGCATATGGTTTACGCAGTGAATGCCCTTCCAGCTGCAACCCATCACTGGGAAACACCCATACACTCTCATTTACACACACTACAGACAATTTAGTTAAATTTAGTTACCCAATTCACCTACAGCATATGTCTTTGAACTTGTGGGGGAAACCGGAGCACCCGCAGGAAACCTACGCAAACACGGGGAGAACATGCAAACTGACCCAGCCGAGGCTCAAACCAGCAACCTTCTTGCTGTGAGACGACAGCGCTACCCACTGCGCCACTGCACCGCCATTATATATACATATATATGTGGGTGTACTTTGTATATTTATGTATATATGTATAAACACACACACATACTATATATAAACATACAAAATATATTTACATATATATATTAATAATTACATTTAATTTTAAATAAATAAATAAATACAAACAAATAATATTTAAAAAAATATTCACAGTAAGCACAAATATATTTTGTATGCGAATAATAGTGAATAATCTTTTAATTTAATAAGCTTAATTTCTCCTTTTTTATTAAACATTTGCCCTGAAGGTTTAACAAAACTGAGAAATAGGAGTATATTTCTGAGTATATACCTTAATTTGTAACAAAGAAACAGTCAACATACATAAACTATTAATTGATTGAATTTACAGAAATGGTACTATATCGTGATATATATCGTTATCAGGATACAGGATGACTCATATCGTGATGTGAGATTTTTATCATATCGCCCAGCCCTACACACAAACCAGCCATGATCACAAACAGATCCCATAAAAAGGCAGCCATTTACAGGCAGTAATTCATGCACAGTTGAGGCTTTCCAACCAAAAGTGGGACGAATGGCTGTTTTTGATATTAAAGCTGCCCTTTATGAAAAAAAAAAACATGTTACTGACACAAGCAGATGGACTGTGACGGACTCAGACCTCAGTGTAAAAACAGGCTTTCAGTTCATCTGAGAGTTCTCCTCTATCATACAACAAGCTCTCCATTCTCAACTCGACAGGCTAAAAGCCACGAGTGTCTGTTTCAATCAGCGGCTCAAAGTCACTCATTCCCGTTTCGGAGAGAAAGAGTGAGACAGCAGTCTGCGCTCAACAGACAATCGCCTGTCAGGTTATAAAAACCAGGGTCTTGCTTTTGCTGATTTGACTAGTTGGACCCCAGACTCAATTACTGGATCGTTTGTCATCAATACTCCATTCATTCATACGTTCTTCATTCAATTATAGCAACGCAATTAATCTTAATATGAACTAATAAGCTGCAATCGGCCTCTAAACTCTAGGGTCAGAAACATACTCCATGCAAGTAAGCCAATGCAAATGTTTTCTTCAGTATGTGATATTTTATCTAAATATAAAACCATATTGTTTTTTTGAACTATTATTACTAAATATTAACTGTAACAAATTACACAAAAACCTTAACTTCTAGTATTTTTATTGCAGACAATTGGCAAGAAAATATTTCTCCTTTTTATCAAGTTTAACTGGGTGTATTAAAATAACTACAATAAAATGCCTAGCAATATTTGCATACAAAAAACTAAACTAAACTAAAATAAATTATAAATTTTACAATTATAAATATTAATAATTAAAATAAAAATTATTGATTAATTAATTAATTAATTAAAATAAATAAATAAAATAAAATAAAGTAAAATAAAATAAAAGTAAAAATATGAAATTATTGTAATTAAAATGTGGAACCTAACAATCAGAAAAGGAAACAAATTAGCAATCATTTAAATAAAAATATTTGTTATAAATATGGCAAGTTCAACTCAATTTAATGTATGTGTAAATAGAAATATAAAATAAAATATTTTGGTATTATAGAGTAATATACATTTATAATATTTATATATTTAGAAATATCTAAATATCATCAATGTATATTACTCTATAATACTAAACTTTTATTTTATATTTAAATTTGCACGTACATTAAATTAAAATAAAATAGTTTCGTATTATAGAGTAATATATATTTACAATATTTTAATATTTACAATGTTATAGTATTAAATAAAAAAGTTTAAAATAATATACTGTATGTTCAGTATTAGTAATAAAGATGTATTTCTTCCTTGTTCTTCAAAATTCATCAGACAATCATGAAAATCATTTACTTTTTAACTCATACTTTTGTCTCTTTACTCATATTTTTTGTCAAAATCAGAATTTTTTATCGAATGAACACTTATCTGTATTGCTATCAATTAATCTCTACTTGAAAGGGGACCAAAGCCTCGTGTTGCATTAAATATTAAGGCCTGGCACATATTTATGCATAAAACTAAGTATATGCATTCACATCCTTGCATAGAGTTTGCTTCAGACCCAAGTCAAACAGTTCAAGATGGACTTACCGAACTCATCGCACACACTCTCGTTCTCCACCAGTGTGGGGTGTTCAAATGTGTCCCTGCAGTACAGGATCTGGGTGTTGTTGGTGAGGGATGCGATTCCTCCCAGGGCCAGAACCACATGGTCGGTCAGCAGAGACGACGGCCGCTCACGGAGCCGGGCGATGATGGAGCGATACCGACAATACTGAGGGTAACTCAATACCAGAACCTTCTTCTCATCCGCATCTTCACCTAAACACAAGAAAAAAAGAGAGAACAAAGTACAAAAGAAGTCAAAGAAATGTTTGATTTTTGTATTCGTATTACTGAAACTCAAGGACTGAAAGTAAAACAATTAGGTATTTTTTGCTCTTTATTTTAGTGTTGACACGATACTGGAATTTCGGTACCAATCGCTCCAGTGTTCATGTATCTGTGTTTGCACTCAGTGAACAGCAGTGACAGAACTGGTGACCTCCTCGGCCAATCAGTCATTTCAGCAGTGTTTAAGTACGTGCTCAACAGCGCTCAAATGTTAGCAGGAAATGGACGTTTTCAAAATTTCTGTGCCGAGTGGTACCGATATTTCAGTATTGTGACAACACAACAATGAAAGTTTCCATTTAGGGCACGAGAAACACCGCAAATAAATGACAGTTATCAACATATTTATATATGTAAGGGATAATAAACGGATTCCTGTGCCTTAAAGGATTTTAAAGGCACGACGTGGAAGCAAAGAACCATTATATAATTATATATTTATTCCATGGTCCGTTGAAATTCTTGATGCTGATGTGCAATAAAATCGTTCCAGTCAGTTTTGATCACAGTTAGTGAAATAAATGTGTTTCCCCTAAACATTAGTAGTAACCATAGCAACTCAGTGACAGTTGCTGGAGCCTTCATTTCTTAGAGGACACCAAAAATCACCAGGAAGCCAATGGAGATCAACCAACTGTCAAATATAATTAAAAATATTAGCGAAGAGGTAGCTAACACATCTTACTATGAGCTATTTTAAATGTCCATGTCATTTTCACAGTAAAACGGGACAAAAGTCCTACTCAAATGCTGGATTCTCACTTGCTCTGGTTTACTCACAGGATGTTTTTTGCATCATGCTAATTTTCCACTCAAGTAGAATTTTTTAACTTGCACGAACAGTAGCTAATATATACTACTGTGAGCTATTATATATATATATATGTCCATGTCATTTACAGAGTAGAATGGAATAAAAGTCCTACTCAAATGCGGGGTTCTCACTTGCTCTGGTTTACTCACAGGATGTTTTATTGCATCATGCTAATTTTCTGCTCAAGTACAATTTGTTTAACTTGCACGAACGGTAGCTAATATATTTTACTGTGAGCTATTATATATCATATAATAGCTATTAATCACATAAGCTATTATATATTATATATAAAAATGTTTAACTTGCCCAAAAGATGCAATTGATGCAAATTCATTTGGACCACTCAGCGGAAATTTGGTGCTAATTGTGTGTTTGCATTGACTTACATTTGTATTTAGTTTGAACCCTGCAAAACACATAACAGCGGTATTACTTTCAATTATAAGTGCAATTGCATAGACAATTATACACCTCCTTTCTTGTACAAACTCCAAACAAACTTTTATTTGGTCTGATTGATTTGTTCTTTAATTTGACTTTGAGTACATTTCAATACATTGACTAAACCATTGTTGAACGTTCTCATAGCACCACACTATATACTTGCATACCAAAATATCATTACAACAAA
Organism: Danio choprae; assembly: GCA_903798125.1. Taxonomy (NCBI): domain Eukaryota; kingdom Metazoa; phylum Chordata; class Actinopteri; order Cypriniformes; family Danionidae; genus Danio; species Danio choprae. The sequence continues at coordinate 4,871,738 of CAIGQW010012936.1, read as the reverse complement.
AACACACAATGTTTTGCCATCATTTGATGAGTCATAACACACAAAACCTCATCGATGAATCCTCCTATATTAGCTTGACGGTAATGATAATTCAATCCAAATCGAAGCACCGTGACTTCATGTAGCTAATTTTATTCTATAATGGAGAACCATGGAGGAGAGATGCTCCCAGGGGTCCGGATATAGATTTGTGGGCTATTATGTTTTACTAGAGGCTGAGCTGCTGGTTTAACATGACAGCTCTCTGTTAGGATTGGCAATATAAAAGATTCTGGGCAGGAAGCCACGTCACTCGGTTCTTGGAGATCAGAGATCTAAACAATAGCATTCGCCTGTTAGTCTTCCCATCAGAACTGGAAAAAAAAACTGAATCAAAGAATCATTCACATCTTTTGACCTCAAAAACCTGACACCTCAGAATACAAGCTCTCCTAATATGACATGTGAGTCGCAAACCTCAAACGAAGTCGTCCCTGGAGAAAACAAGCTATTTCGCTTTATTCTCACATATTCTGTGGCCAGGAGTCATAAACTAACTTTTTTTAGACTTTCTTTTTTAGTTTTGCTTGCATCACTGCTGGAAAATGGAATTGCTGTCAATTACTGTTTCCGAACAGGTTTCCCAATGACTCGCCATTATCTCCAATTAATCACACAAACTGTGTGAGAAAGGTTAGCTTACACAGACCATCTACAGCACAGTTGACAATTTATTTAAAAATTATTTAGCTATTATTTAGCTAGCCTGATTATTTCAGCAACAACAACATAAGGTGGGCCATCACATTTTTGGTGCATGACTACAGTGGCCTGTTTCAAATGAAATGGATATACTGCGGTCTCAAATTGATGACTGTAGAGAAGAGAACATGAAATATTTTGATTTATATGCTGTTTCATTTTATTGGACTTTAACTGGATGTAATATGTTTTCTTTTCTGTGGAGCACATTTCCTCAGTCTTTCTATCTTTCTTAAAATGCCTGGATCTTCCAGTCTATTACAGTAAAAAAAAAGATTAAAATCAACAGTGACATAATATTCAACTGATATTTTGAATAGATGGAGTAAACAAACTAACTTAGGATTTTAATAAAGCATTAGGGGAGCCATTTTTGTGGTTACTAACTCACAACAGTGGTCTATCAAAATCAGGTGTTATTTTGTATCAATGTAGAACAACTCCAATATACTTCATTCATTCATTCATTAATTTTTATTTCGGCTTAGTCCCTTTATTAATCTGGGGTCACCACAGCGGAATGAACCGCCAACTTATCCAGCATATGTTTTACGCAGCGGATGCCCTTCCAGCTGCAACCCATCACTGGGAAACCTCCACACACACTCATTCACACTCATACACTATGGACAAATTTAGCTTACCCAATTCACCTATACTGCATGTCTTTGGACTTGTGGGGGAAACAGGAGCACCCGGAGAAAACCCCCGTCAACACGGGGAGAACATGCAAACTCCACACAGAAACGCCAACTGGCCCAGCCGAGGCTCGAACCAGCGACCTTCTTGCTGTGAGGCGATCGTGCTACCCACTGCGCCACCGTGAGGCCCCCCAATATACTTCACTTTAAACAAAAGTTGCACATTGTTCATTTTGACCCCCATCAGCAGGGACAAAAATAACACACAGGTGGGTCAAAAGTAACAACAATATAAGCTAGATTTTTTTGTGTGCTACTTTTTTATACAAAATAAATACATGACTATAGCTTTGTTATTATGTAATTGCAGATATATAAATATTTACAGTATATCCTTTATCTTTTAAAAAAAAGAGATATTTTTTTAAGCTTTAAGTTTCATAATGTTTTAAAAGTAATCAGACAATAAAATTTAATTATTTAGATTTTTTTTTATTATTCATTTTTATGCGTGCTGAATGTGCTGTCATAGTTTACAGAACAAATGTTATCAGGATTCTGTGAAAATCGCTTTGTTATTTTCGTCCCGCATTGCTTTCATCCCCTCTCTCTCCTAGTAAATGTAAAACCATGATTAACAACTGCTTTTCAAGGTTTAGAAACTATTAAATACTTTAAAAAGCCACATGTAAATATTACACACTGCACTTAAATATCATTTCAAACAATATGTGGTTTTGAACTGTATACACTCCCAATATTCGATGTTTTGATTTTATTACAAAAGAAACAAATCTCATATTTATTTGCACTTCATGATGCAGCCGAATAACATTTTCCTAAATAAGTGCCTCCTTTCGGCGAAACAAAAAACTATTTGACTTAATTTCCAGCAGTTTCGAGACCCATTTAAAACCCACAGCATTCTCCTCCTTTACTCGCAATTAGCACCACTGAGACTGGTCTCAAAATATCCCTCTTTTAAGGGCCGCACTGCGCCATGCTAATCACGCAGGGATCCAACGTACATTTTCTTGATTAGATTCGGCTTTGGGCTACGGACGAGGTCAGAAACGAGCTCAACAGCCACACTGTTAATAAAACCTAACCTTTTTCTAAAGAAAGGATTTTCTTTGCTTTTTTATGTTCAGCGATTTAATTGGCTAGGACGACACTATGATTAGAGAGCACTGAAAATCACATTATGCAATTTTCCTGTAACACACTTGACAAGAAGCCTTTATGATGAGAAAGAGAGAAAACACACGCACATACAGTTGAAGTCAGAATTATTAGCCCCCCTGTATATTTTCCCCCAATTTATGTTTAACTGAGAGATTTCTAAACATAATATTTTTAATAACTAATTTCTAATAACTGATTTCTTTAATCTTTGCCATGATGACTGTACATAAAAGGTTTAATTGGGCAAGTTCGGGTAATTAGGCAAATCATTGTATAATGACGATATGTTCTGTAGACCAGTGGTTCTCAAAGTGAGGGCCGGGGTGAGGGGGGGTTAAGGGGTATGGATAGGTCGCTTGGTTATTTCCAAAAATCACATATATGTTATTAAACTATTAGAATTACCGAATTTTATCCATAATCTAAAGATAAAATAGTATTTTTTCCATTGGACTGCAACCCCTGGGGTTATTATGCTAGATTAACAACACAGCAATAGCGTTAGTTGCAGCAGATTGAATTTACGGCACAATGTTCAACTTTGACACCTTTACGGCACTCATGTACATTCAAAATAAAGGCCACGACTGAACAAGAAGGATGATCTCCAAGTGGCAGTCTCCAAAATTAAACCAAGAATAGTCTTGTGCTGTAAACATTGTGCCAACCATTCTCATTAAGTGAGGTGAATATTAAATTGAATGAATAATGACTAGAAAAAATGATATGGTTGTTAGACTGTTGCACTTTTTTTTGGGTTGGAATATGCTCGTTTTATATAGTTCCTATTGGTGTGTGGGCACCATTATGTGCAAAGTTTGTATGTTTATAACCACCTCAGAGGATAGTGGTGGTCGTAAGTCACTGGAATTGTTATTTTGGGGGTCCCTGCTGTAGACAATCAAAAAATATATAGCTTAAGGGGGCTAATAATATTGACCTTAAAATGTTTAAAAAAACTGCTTTTATTCTAGCTAAAAAAACAAACAAATAAGACTTTCTCCAGAAGGAAAAAATATTATAGGAAATACAGTGAAAAATGCATTGCTCTGTTAAACATCATTTGGGAAATATTTGATAAAGAAAAAAAAAGAATAATAATTCTGGCTAATAATAATTTGGACTTCAACTGTAGGTAACGTGTCGCAAATTCAGAATGAGACTGAAATCTGAATGAGTAATCCTAACATGCCCGATCAGATTAGAGCACACGGACACTTTCCCTTTGTCAGTTTGCTCCCTGCATAGTGTTCAAGTGCTCCACAAAAATGTCAAATGGGCCTCTGAGGGAATATATTTACATAACACCTCTCCGCCGCTTGCCGCTGCCAAAGAGGACCAATTAAACATAAAACATGGGCGTATGTGGTTAAAAACGCCCCTGAGTTTTAATAATTCATGATATTTTTGTTCTGCAAAACTCGGTTTGAGGATCTGTGGCATCAATCAAAGCGAATGAAGCCATTTTTGAACAGAACCTTGGAAGAGATGGAATGAAACGGAGGCTCTCAACGTTTTCATTATTTAAAAAAAGGACAGAATGTCAAGTTTCAAGACAGAACAAAAAGCTCAAGGAGACAGATAAAAAGAATGGTATATATATATATATATATTTATTTATTTATTCATTCATTTTCTTTTCGGCTTAGTCCCTTTATTAATCAGGGTTCCCTTTATTAATCAGGGACAGTGGAATGAACCGCCAACTTAAATAAACAAACCTATCCATGCTCACTGGAGAAAATGTGCCTTTTAGAAACATTGCTACAATATACAGGTCTTATAAGTATTATGATTATTTGTCAGAGTATCTGTTTCTAAAGATTAAATCGCAAACAGTTCACAAATCAATTCTTCGCAAAAGACTAATGGAGAGCATGATTTACAAACTAATACCATTGAATGTTTACATTAAAGAGCTGTCTGTTTTTCAATGTCATATACGTGCTCGCTTTTAATTAACACTAAAGAGTTAGCTTGAAGGTTATTTGAAGCGTAGGTGGTGTCATATTTTCAAACACATTAAAGCGCTTTTGATTTTAAATCTGTGTTATGTGCAGGAACTAACAATACACCATTGTTTAATTAGAACTTTTCACATTTCTTTATTTGGTTGCGTATTTACAAGTGTTGCGTATTAAAATGCTAACAGTTTTTGCAATCTTAAAATTCCTGTGTTTTATATGGAATAGTGTTGGTTTTCGTTTTTGGTAATGAGCTGCAACTAATTACAATATAAGTGTGTTTTATGTAAAAATATATTAAAAAAATTTAACACCAAAGAATAGATAAGCTGAAACAGAATCTGAATTGATAATGCTTACACATTTGGGAAATACGACAATATTTCTGAAAACAAGACAATATTATTTGCTCGTCTAGAAAATGCTTCTTGATTTAAGACCGTTTAGATATCTGGACTACACTCAAAAAATGAATTTTACGCTCAAAAAAATTATTATGCCTTGATGATGCCAGAGGTCAGAGAAGAATGGCCACACTGGTTCAAGCTGATAGAAAGCCAAGGTATGCAGAAGAGCATCTCTAAACGCACAACACGTCCAACCTTGAGGCGGATGGGCTACAGCAGCAGAAGACCACACCGGGTGCCACTTCTGTCAGCTCACTATACTCAAATGGCCTTCACAGTCACCAGATCTCAATCCAATAGAGCACCTTTGGGATGTGGTGGAGCGGGAGATTCGCATTATGGATGTGAAGCCGACGAATCTGCAGCAACTGTGTGATGCTATCATGTCAATATGGACCAAAATCTCTGAGGAATATTTCCAGTACCTTGTTGAGTCTATGCCACAAAGAATTAAGGCAGTTCTGAAGGCAAAAGTGGGTCCAACCCGGTACTAGTAAGGTGTACCTAATAAAATGGCTGGTGAGTGTACATTGCAATTACGGCACAATGAACAAAAAAAAAATCAACCCACTCATGATATTTGTTTAAAGTTCACTCTTGAACATGCCCAGTCTTGTGATGGGAGTTTACAAGACTATTTATGCAAACTACCTCTCAACACATCTTTTCCATAAACTTCCAATCAGCAATTACACACAAGTCCATACCCCTGATTACGACACAAAAAAAATGTTTGTTTATAATACAAGGAAATCTGAGTTGTCACCATACGACATAGTTTTCTATCAGCCAGACATCTTCTGCAGACACCAGGGAACACTGACTAAGCCTCAATAAAAACAGCCGCCGCTAATGTACATTACGCATAAAGCTTTAAAAGTCTGGCCAAATAGGCCGGTGAATTCCCAGAAAGTCAAACGCGGGGCTTGAGATACATTCCTTTACATCTCCACCCTCCAAAACAACCCTTAGCCAACATATTCTCCCCTGTCACTGAGTCAGCTTCAGCAAACACGCTGTAATAACTACCTGTCTCTTTAAAATATGCAGGTCAAAATATCTATCCAAGCGTGATGACAGAGATTGAACGGTTTTCAAAAAAAAAAAGATTGACACATTTTCTTTTTATTATTTTGTTCTGTGGTGCTCTAATAGCACATAACTTTAGCATCAAATATACTTTACAAACAAAGCCAGCTCTTGTTTTGGTCCACTTAAATGTCTTCAAAAACAAGGCCTAATGATAATAGTGTAATATTATGTTGTATTATCTTCCGTCTTATACTGATCACTGAACATCGGGAGTTCAGATCTCTGTTTTAATCCACTTACACTGTAAAAAATGCTGGGCTCCACACAATGGGTTTGTGTTCGGACAACATGAAGGAATTAAGTTAACTTATTAGTTTTTGCAAATTTAAGTGGACTGAACATAAACGATTAAGTTGTACCAAAATAATAATAATAATAATAATAATTCATTCATTCATTCTCATTTCGGCTTAGTCCCTTTATTAATCTGGGGTCGCCACAGCGGAATGAACCGCCAACTTATCCAGCATATGTTTTACGCAGCGGATGCCCTTCCAGCTGCAACCCAGTACTGGGAAACAT
>CAIGQW010012936.1:4773440-4786414 GCA_903798125.1 Danio choprae | reverse complement strand
TAATTAAACAATTTTATATAAATTATACAATATTTATATGGTATTTTAAACAAAAAAACATTATTATTATTATTGATATTATTTTAAATGAAATTGTATTCATGATTTTACAAAGCATTATTGTAAATTAAATTACTTCAGTAAATTAAAATATACTGAAGGGTAAATATGTGTTACCTATTCCTCTTGTTTTCACTCACAAAATATAATACATGGATACAGTGTACTGAAGTAATTAAACAGAACTGTAAAAATGAGTGTTTTCAAACAGGTTTTCTAATGCTCTGCCATTGGTCAGACAGATAGCCCAGCCTCCAAAACCATGTTATTGGCTGAACCAGTGTCACCGTCTCAAATATTGTTATGGACCTCTTTCAGGGGAATTAAACATACTTTACAACTTCACTGTAAAAAGTGATAAGTTGATTTTACTTTTAAAAAGTGAGTAAACCCAATTAAATAAACTATGTACATCATTATTTAACAGATGCAAGTTCCAACAGGTTTACTAATTTTCAAAGTAAAGTCAACTTGTTGCTTATAAGGCGACAAGTTTACTCACTCTTAAAGTAAAGTAACTAAATGCATTTTTCAATGTTTCTCTACACACTAGCAAACTATTTTAAAGGGATAGTTCACTCAAAAATTAAGATTTATTCATTCATTAATTTTCTTTTCGGCTTAATCCCTTTATTAATCTGGGGTCACCACAGTGAACCGCCAACTTATCCAGCATATGTTTTACACAGCGGATGCCTTTCCAGCCGCAACCCAACACTGGGAAACACCCATACACACTCATTCACTACGGACAATTTAGCTTACCCAATTCACCTATACCGCATGTCTTTGGACTTGTGGGGGAAACCGGAGCACCCGGAGGAAACCCACGCGAACACGGGGAGAGAATGCAAACTCCACACAGAAACGCCAACTGATCCAGCAGAGGCTCGAACCAGCAAATTAAGATTTACTCACTATTTATTCACCCTCAAATGTATCGAAACATTTGTAAGTTTCTTTGTTCTGTTAAACACAAAAGGAAGATATTTTGAAGAATTTTTGTACTGTAATTTAAAACGCCAAACGACAAAGCACTTCAAACTATAAAAATGTCAATAAAAGTCACTGTATCAAACTTTTCAAAAACCAAAATTGTTGGAGGAAAGATCGATCACCCATAATGCAATTAAAAAGCATAAATGAATGTGGGGAAAACTATGAATCACAAAATATTAGAAAAAAAAACCCTATTACGAATATTTTGAGTGCTAAAGCAATTAAACAGAACTGTAAAAATGAGTGTTTTCAAACAGGTTTTCTAATGCTCTGCCATTGGCGAACCCAGTAACCACTGACATGCATTTTAAGAAAAACAAATGTAAGTCAATGGTTATAAAAAGCAAACTCAAACAGGTTTGTGACAACAAGTGAAGTGTGAGTAAATGATGACATCATTTTCATTTTATGGTGAACTATCCCTGTAACACACACAAAAAAGCTAATACGTCTAAACCCAACTGCAATGAAATCCTTATTTCACATGATACATCGCAACATGATGAATTGCGTATTGTGCTTCGCTAGATGAAAGTGCGCTATAACTTCATACAGTAAAAATGGAAAACACATGCTCCCTTTACACTGTTTCCATTGTCAGAGAAAGAAATGTCTCCCATAGGATGTCACAAACACTGATTGCATGCATAATTCGATTTGCATGTTTCTCAGAAAGCTTCACCGGTTACTCGGCTTAAGAAGAGCAAACATGTGAAGCCGACTGTCAAATCCAAACACACACATACGTGCAGCATAAATATCTTCTTGTTAATGTGGCGCAAGGCTGTGGAAACTAATAGTCATGAGCTCAGCTTGACAGAGGGCTATCATTAACATGAGAAAGAATGGCTTTAATTTGCAGAACAACAAGGGGGATTCTCAGAAACGCTCTGCGGCCTGCTCATTTCTTACATGTTTATGTCGGTTATTTGAATTGTGTCATTGCCAAATCCTTTCCCACTTTCGTATGATGCCTTTTCGTATTGTATGGAGCACCCTGGAGAGAAATACTCCATGACAACAAATTAAAACAGTGACTATATGAGTCATTTAATCAGTCAATTGGGAAATTGGGAATTGTGCGAGAGAAACATGGAACTGTGTGTTTGAGGTTTTTCACTTTTTAAAGGGGAAGTTCATCCTGAAATTGAAACTCTGTCATCATTTACTCACATTTTACTTGTTTGTAACCTTTATGAGTTTCTTTCTTCTGTTGAACACAAAAGAAGATATTTTGAAAAATGTTGGAGGCCTGTAACCATTGACTTCCATGGTATTTGGAAGGTTTTCAGCTTTCTTCAAACAGAATAACGAAACTCATAAAGTTTTGCAATCACATAAGTTCACTCAGAAATTAAAAATCTATTATCATTTACTCACCTTTTACTTGTTTAAAACCTTTATGCGTTTCTTTCTTCTGTTAAACACAAAAGAAGATATTCTGAAAAATGCTGGAAACCTGTAATCATTGACTTCCATGGTATTTGGAAGGTTTTCAGCTTGAGGGTGAGTAAACAGTGAGTAAATGTAGTTTTTTGGCTGAACTATCCCTTTAAGGTTTCACTTTGGCATATTCCAACGCTCTGTTGTTTAATGTTGCCAATATTAGCAAGATGTCTTTTTTTTTGAAAGAGATCATTTGGAACTGTAATTTATTCATCCCAAATCTTTTTCTATAAACTGTATACAGTATGGCTTGCATTATATTCTACAATTAAATCACACATGGTCACACGTCTAAGTCATAGCAGTGTCAAAATGTCATTGTTGAACAGGGGAGAAAAAACATTGGTCCAAATTAGTCCATAAAATAAAAAAAGTCTTGAATTATACTCTAGAAAATATGATACATTCTAAAAAAAAAAAAAAGCCAAAAAACCTGTTGTTGTAGATCGTGATTCAATTCCTTTTCCACTCACCTGTGTGAACCCCTAAGAATTGCACAGTGTTTTTCCAGAAACATGGAGTGTTGATAAGAAAGTGTCTGGTGCATTTTGGAGAGGAGAGAAAGTGTCCTACAGGTGGTTTGCCAAGCCCACTCAACTTTCTTGAGCACACCAATAGTTGCACAATGTTTGCTTATAAAAAGGTGTCTGGTGCATATGGAGAGGAAAAGAGTGCGTCTTCTACAGGTGGTTTGTTGAGCCCACTCACCTGTGTGAAGCACACTAAGGCCCAGTCCACATGAACCTTGGTATTTTCAAAACCGCACACTATTCTATGCGGTTTCGCTGTGTGTCCACACAAAAACAGAGTATCATGTGACTCCAGCCAGGATGAAGATTTTCCGAAACTCCATGTAGAGTGTGATTGTTTGGACACTACAACTGGAGGTTTCATCTTATGATGTCAGCGTGCACGCTGTTTTTTCCTTTCTAACTGGCCAACACGACTGGGTTCACACCAAATTCTGTACGTTTGCAGCAAATGCATCGAGTATTCTGTGCCATGCGCACCATGGGATGGTAGGTAATCCGTTTTTGTTCTCACTTTTGCATTGAGTTGCAGGCAATTTACTTGCGAAAATACTTTATTCCCCGTTTGGTGTGAACACACGTAAGTGTCATTATCATCCCCTGTTGGTTCGTCATGCCCTTAACAAGCATCACAGTGTGTTTCTGTGTTATCATGTGAATGTTTTTTTTTCTTTTTTGAAAAACAAAAGCGAGGAAAACTCGGTTTATATAAATACAGTGTGTACTTGTGGACATGGCCTAAGAATTGCACTACATTTCCAGAAACTTAATTGTTGATAAGAAAGTGTCTGGTGCATACGGAGAGAAGAGAGAGTGTTCTGCAGGTGGTTTGTCAAGCCCACTCATCTGTGTGAAGCAAACTCAGAATTGCAGTATATTTCCAGAAACATGACAGTGTTGATTAGAAGTGTCTGGTGCATATGGAGAGGAGAGAGTGTGTTGTTCTACAGGTGGTTTGTCAAGCCCACTCACCTGTGTGTGGAACAGGTAAAAAAAAAAAAACTGTTTGTTTTTAGGTTTCAGTTTGCAGATACCACACATCTTTAAGGACCAGGATGCTCATGCTATTAAATGTTGTGAACATGCTCAGGTTGTGAATGTAATCATTGTTTATTTTATTGCACAGGCCATTCGATTCACTTCATAAGATCTCAACGTATAATCAGGAGCCACAGATATTAATTTTGTGAAGTCTGTACATGTATTTTTGACTCTCAAAGTACTAGTCACTGGTTTGCATTTTATGAATCACCAAGTATAATGGTTTTAGCTAAATATCTTTCAAGAGTTCACACTTAGCTGATGATTGGTTATAAAGCTTGTTTGGCATGCTGTCCCGGGAGAGAGCCCTGAGCTCATAGATCCTCGAGCCCAGGGCTCCCTCCCGTTTGCAAGGCGAGAGCGGAGTTTGAGCTCAGGTAGATCTTGAGAACTCCCCAAGATGCCTTAATTAGCTTGGGACAGCACCCGCGTATTGAAGAACCCCCCAAAAGGCAATAAAAGTCAAAGCAATAACCGGCTGCTGAATGGAAAGTGTTAGAAAGATGGTACCAGGAGAGGGTTTGCAGGAGCAAAGATGGAACCAGTGCAGAGTGTGAATGGTTTAGGTTAGAGTGAGTGATCGCTGCTACTAAGGTGGTGTACTGGCAGCCGATGTTGCAAATGCTATGTGTGTTATTACAAATGTAATAATTTGAATGCAGGATGTATGAGCTCTGCTAGAGAGACTAAGATGGCAGTGATGAAATGTCAGGATAAGCTCAGCGGAGGGTCTCTGCTGCTGCAGGGGTGCAATAGAAGTCAGTATCAAAGAACGCAGCCATTTTAACAGATGTGACAGTGCTGGGGAGAGTAATAGTATAAATAAATGGAAGTGTAAGTGAGCTCAGGCAGAGCGTCCCTGCTGCGGCAGGGTGCAGAGGACTTAAGCTAAGCGGAGCATCTCTGCAGTTGCAGAGGTGCAATGGGAGTCAAAAATAACAGGTGAATATGTTTCCGCGGAGGCGTTTTAACTGCTGTGGCAGTGCTGGGGAGTGCTGGGCATGTTAAATGGAAGTGTATGTGAGCTCAGGCAGAGCGTCACTGCTGCGGCAGTGGTGCAGAGGGGAAATGAAGCTCAGCGGAGCATCTCTGCTGTTGCAGAGTTGCGATGGAAGTCAATATTAAAAGGCAAGTACGCTTCCGCGGAGGCGATTTACCTGCTGTGGCGAGTGTCGGTAGTGAATGGCTAAATGGAAGTTTGTGTGAGCTCAGGCAGAGTGTCACTGCTGCGGCAGTGGTGCGAAGGGAGAATAGGCTCGGCGGAGCATCTCTGCTGTTGCAGAGGTAGTCAGTATTGCAGAGTTATGAGTACTCCAGTGGGGATGTTAAATACTGTCGGTAGTGATTTGTGAAGATGAAAATATTTTGTGGATATAAAAGTGAATAAGGGCTCAGCTAGGGCGTCACTGCAGTTGCAGTGGTGCAATGGGTGAGTGTGGCTCAGCGGAGCATCTCTGCAGTTGCAGAGGTGCAGTGATCGGTATTGGAGAGTTAAGAGTGCTCCCGCAGGAATGTTAAATACTGTCAGTAGTGAAATGTAGATATGAAGTGAATAAGGGCTCAGCTAGGGTGCCACTGCAGTTGCAGTGGTGCAATAGGTGAGTGTAGCTCAGCGGAGCATCTCTGCAGTTGCAGAGGTGCAGTGGTGATCGGTATAGGAGAGTTATGAATGCTCCCACAGGAATGTGAAATACCGTCAGTAGTGATGTATAGAGATGAAAGTGAATAAGGGCTCAGCTAGAGCGTCACTGCTGTTGCAGTAGAGCTATGGGTGAGTGTAGCTCGGCGGAGCGTCTCAGCTGCTGCAGTGGTGTAGTAGTGGTCGGTATTTGAGTTATATGTGCTCCCGCAGGGTTGCTGTCAGTAGTGATATGTCGAAATGGGCGTGTGTATGAACTCAGCTAGAGCGTCACTGTTTTCACATCCAACTGACTTGCCATTGTAAACTTGCTTATGACACTTTGTGGCTCGTGACGCTCATGTGTATGGACATAAGTCACTATAGCCTTATGATAGGACTTCTATAATTTGTTTGCTAGCTGCAAATTAATCTTTCAGAAGTTAAATTTTTTTATTATTTTTTAAAAATATAACGAATATAATTAATAAAAAATAAAGTATAAATTAACTGCCGTCGTCTAATCAATTTTTAAGAATGGTGACACCATTTAATTTAAACCATGCTTTAACAGCATTGCCATTGCAATCTTAACATGATTAGAATCACAAGCATATCTGGCCAAAGTCATTATACCAGTCGTTTGCAACTGGGTCATTCATACCTTTCAAGAGAGAAGGCGGGACTATTTGAGCCCTGTGAGCTCTTTGGATGGTGGCGCTTCTCCTTTCAGCTATTGGTTGAATGAGCTGTCAATCAAAAGATCGGCGGCCATTTTGTGACATTTGTTTACATCTAAAAAACGCTACTATATTGAACGCGCTTCAGTGACTACTCTGGGTGATAGCAGTGCTTTCCGTGGCTGTTTGTTGATATATAAATGGGTTGTGGACTGATGTTTTACGCAATTGGATTGCCTGGACCCCGTGTAGTCAAATTACTCCATGCTGTTGGAAGGTTATGGATCTGTGAACAGGCGGGAGGCTTGTGAGGTGAGTTTATTTTGTTATTATCTTGTGGTTGATGCCAGTATTGATAGATAACGCTTGTGTCATTCTGGTCACGCAAGTCTCGGCTTTCGGAAGGTGTATAAAAATGTTTAGTCTTTATTGGTGAGTCGTTATTTTGGCAAAGTTTCTCCTTAATTCATGCTATGTACCGCGGGTGGATCTGTAGGGGAGAGTTCGGCTTCATAGCGATGGTTTGGCATCGTGGATACCTGCGTCTGAGAGGTTAGGCAGAGTAGCTGGATATTGCGGATGTGTAGGATGAGTCAGGTGGAGGTATGTAGTTGCTTGAAGTAGATGGAGAAGAAGATTTTTTGACCTCGTTGTGGTTGGATGGAGGAAGAGCTGGTGGGCCGGTGTTACACCGGTTGCATCTTGCGGGATCTCAGGTTCGATTTGTAGACCTGCTCGTATGCTGGCGAGGCTGGGTGGCGCTGGGCTGCGGCTGAAGTCTCGGGGAGAGCAGGGCTCTGGCTGTAGTTATGTTGTTGTTTGGTTGTTCTTCCGTATCGATAGGTTAAATGGTGCGATGCTGGAGCGTTTGTAGCGGGAAGCATTCTTCTAAACGAAGATGGCTGTGATATGAAAGTTAGGGTATTTATAGTGGTTTAGGAATCGTCTGATCGGTGAATCATGAATTGGATAATGCGGGACCAGCCGCAGCAATCATAAGCACGTGATCCTCTCGAAATTAGTTTAGAAATAAACTTCACTTAATGTCCTACTGGAGAAAAAATAAGTAATCTACTTTTGAATAACCTGAAGGTCAGTAAATTAACATTTTGACTAATATTTATTTTCGGAGTGAACTCTTCCTTTAAAAGCAAGTCCAACAAAGAATAAACCCATATAGAAGTCTTGTATATGCCAATATATGCAAATTGCATATATGACATACAAGTTCATATTTGAATTTTACAGATATCAACTAGGGCCTCACGGTGGCGCAGTGGGTAGCACGATCGCCTCACAGCAAGAAGGTCGCTAGTTCAAGCCTTGGCTGGGTCAGTTGGCATTTCTGTGTGGAGTTTGCATGTTCTCCCCATGTTGGCATGGGTTTCCTCCGGATGCTCCGGTTTCCCCCACAAGTCTAAAGACATGCGCTATAGGTGAATTGGGTAGGCTAAATTGTCTGTAGTGTATGTGTGTGAATGAGTGTGTATGGATGTTTCCCAGTGATGGGTTGCAGCTGGAAGGGCATCCGCTGCGTAAAACATATGCTGGATAAGTTGGCGGTTCATTCCGCTGTGGCGACCCCAGATTAATAAAGGGACTAAGCCAAAAAGAAAATGAATGAATGAATGATATCAACTGTCACATGTCAAAATATTGCAAAACATGGCCATTTACATATATTTACATACATTTTCAAATATATTGGCTATAATTTTGTATATGTTCACGTATATATAAATTAAATTCTATAAATTAGCCGTAAATTGTAGTGTATGAGTGTTTCCAATTACTGGGTTGCAGCTGGAAGGGCATCCGCTGTGTAAAACATTTGCTGGATAAGTTGGTGGTTCATTCCGCTGTGGGGACCCCAGATTAATAAAGGGACTAAGCTGAAGCTGAATGAAAATATCAAAATATTGCAAAAGTAGCCATATTTACATACATTTTCAAATACATTAGCTATAATTTTGTATATGTTCACGGATATATATATATATATATATATATGGCCATTATAGCAATATTTTGAAATATATATGTTGTATATATATATAACTGTTCCCTTTATTGTTTTAAGCAGTAATATATTTTATATATTTGAAATCCAAATATAAACTTGTACATCATATATGTAATATTCCATATATCAGATTTGTATATGTGAATAGACCAGCGCCCCCCACATTCATCTTAGTTTACAACACAAGTTTAAAAAAAAACCCAACAACAACAAATATCTGTTTGCTGGCAAGCATCAATTTGTGCCTTGGGGAATATGACACTGGTCTGATAATATTAGATCAATACTCATGTCTGTTCCTCCGGCAGCACTTGCTTTCTATCATCCAGGCACATAATGGCTTTTACTACATTACTGTATGAAGGTTCAGGCTTTTGAAAAGCAACTAATTGGAGATGTTGTTGTTTTTATTTTTTAAAGAAATGATCGAACCCTATCATGTTCTGGCCTACCGAATACAGCCATTACCATAGAGTTCAAATAATCCTGAAGCTTCTGCATAATTCACACTCCCGCATAGAATAATGCAACTCATTACAATGGAGCTCTCCTCTATGCTTTAAGGAGAGATATTAAAAATGCATTATTCAGCCTGTTATACAACACGTTTCATCTGTCGCTGAAGCAAAAAACGCCGCTTTGCATTATACAAACCTCAACATTATCACACCCAGGATGGATTAAAGTAAATGGGAGCCTTGAAACTAGCAGTGCTGGGACTTGTTATCGACGGCGGTGTAAAATTTCACATTCAATTATTATTGCACGTACTTCTCGTGTTTCATGTCGGTCTCTCCGAACTCGTTTTGAGGCGCTGTTAATTCCAGTTTGTGTAAAGGCAAATATTTCTCATTACCGTCGCTGGTTGTGACATGAACATACACCCACTCACATACAAAGTCGAGGGTTGCAACACGCATGAAAAGGTTTGAAACGGCTCTCCTGACACAGTGTGTGTGTGTGTGTGTGTGTGTGTGTGCGCTTCTGGGACTGATCGTAAGGCTGATTGGAACATGAGCTCTGCATCTGTAACACACGGATGTAGGATGAGGACAAATGACTGGCAGGGTCTGCTACAACAAATGTTAGGTCTCGAGCCAAAATTTCTACTTCACAATTGGTTTTCTCTAGCTTGACAGATATGCCTATTTTTGGTTGATTGAAGTGGTCCAAAACATGTAATTAAAGTTTATCTATATATATATATATATATATATATTAAAGTATTTTTAAAAGTAAATTGAAATTCATCTAGCTATAAACTAATTATTTCTAATAATTAATTACTATAAACTAATTATTTCATTAATGTTTCCCAGTACTTGGTTGTGGCTGGAAGGGCATCCACTGCCTAAAACACATGCTGGAATAGTTGTTGGTTAATTCCGCTGTGGCGACCTCTGATAAATCAGAGACTAAGCCGGAAAAAAAAGTAATGAATGAATTTTTAATACGTTTTCAAAAATGCTAAGAAACAACTATTTTATTATTTAATTATGAATAATTTATGATTATTATTATAAAATGTATAAATATTAGAAATATTAAATATAAATATTATTATTGTTGTCATTATTATTATTTAACACACACACACAGTTTCATTTACTACTACTTACTATAGTAATTATTATTATTATATGATATATTATATATGATATATTTACTATTAAGGGCTGCACGGTGGCGCAGTGGGTAGGACAATCGCCTCACAGCAAGAAGGTCGCTGGTTCGAGCTGCGGCTGGGTCAGTTGGCGTTTCTGTGTGGAGTTTGCATGTTCTCCCCGTGTTGGCGTGGGTTTCCTCCGGGTGCTCCGGTTTCCCCCACAAGTCCAAAGACGAATTGGGTAGGCTAAAATTGTCCGTAGTGTATGTGTGTGAATGAGTGTGTGATGTTTCCCAGTGATGGGTGGCAGCTGGAAGGGCATCCGCTGCGTAAAACATATGCTGGATAAGTTGGCAGTTCATTCCGCTGTGGCGACGCTAAAATAATAAAGGGACTAAGCCGAAAAGAAAATGAATATTAAAAGTAATAGTACAGTTTTGTTTTTACATTCATTTAAAAGTAATTTTATTAGGCGTTTTATAATTTTTTTATTATTTTGAACACATAATTTTGTATAGATTTAAAAGTATTTACAAATATTTCTAAAAAAGTATTCATATTCAAAATTCATATATATATATATATTTAGAGAGAGAGAGGGAAATAATATATTAAATAAAATAAATTTTATTTCTTTATTTCTTTGACTATTACCACAACACCCAGCATGCGCAGTTTGACTAGTGTGTTAAGTGCGGTCATAGTATGAGTGATGGGTTACACAGTCATGATGTGCCCATAATGCAGCTCTCATAAAGCAGTGCAATCTACAGCAGTGACCCGCTTCATAAGTCCGCCTTTATTGACAGGAAACATACAGTGTTAAGTGCACAAACTGGCCTCAGATAAAGCTATCACATCTATTGGACACATTCAAACACAATGGCTTTACTCTATATCTTATCTATGAGACTAAAAGCCCACAACAGCCTGACCTTCCATTCAATACCACTAGACAAAAAAAAAAGCTGAATCAAATAATGTACACAGCAGAATTTTCAGTGTATGGGATATGACATTTTATGTTTTCCTCATAAGTGACACAGTACATTCCTTTGATAGCGATTGAGTCAATAAAGCCTGACCTTTGCAACTATTCTCTTTCTTTTTCTTATTTCACTAGAAACTAGCGCAGTATCTCTAAAGATAAGCCGCAAAAATTATTGTTTTCGGATGAAACAACAGGGTGAGGTCGATTTGCTTTTACCCGAAATAAATGATTTATACAACCAGCCCAAAAAGACTGGATGAATTTCATTATGTAAGCAACATTAATGGCGCCCACCGGGACTCCAGATGAATATAAACTACGCCTGAAGATAATGGCTGTTATTATTGAGTTCTGTTAAAACAAAGAGGAACCATATTGTTCACGTTTAAGGCTCGGGTTTCTAAAGAGGAACGATTCTTATGTAAATGATACGGGGGGGAAAGCGGTTGAAATGTCATGAGCTTAATGCAAACAAGGCTGAGCGCTCTTAAACATTTGCATGGACTAAACAATCTAGGCAAAGCACTAAGCCTGTTCACTGCAGGCAAAAAAACACTGTCATGCACCTGCCAGTTTAGTGATTTAGAGTTTTTTCAGTCTAAATACACTGTAAAAATATCTGTAAATTAGCAGTTTTCCGTATTTTGTGATTCATATTTTTATTTATTCATATTTCTCCCCATTTATTTATGCTTTTGAACTGCATTATGAGACCTTGATCTTTCTTCCGACAACTTTTAACCTTGGAAAGTCTGAAAGGTGACTTTTATGAACATTTTAATAGTTTAAAGTGATATCTTGTCTGTGTTGGTGTTGTATGTTGCGGTGCAAAAACCTTGTAATAAGCTGCCAGTCTGTTTTCTGTTATCTTAAAGACTTAAAAACATTTTTGGCTACATCTACAATTCAATTCAATTCATCTTTATTTCTGTGGCTCTTTTACAATGTAGATTGTGTCAAAGCAGCTTAACATAGAAGTTCGAGTAAATTGGAAACCTTGTCAGTTCAGTTTTCAGAGTTCAAGTTAAGTTTAGTTCAGTTCAGTGTGGTTTAATTTTCACTGCTGAAAGTTCAAACACTGAAGAGCAAATGCATCGATGCGCAGCTCAAACGTCCCAAACCAAGCAAAAAAGTGGCGACAGCGACGAGGAACAAACTTCACCAATTGACGAAAGTGAAGGAAAAAAACCTTGAGAGAAACCAGGCTCAGTTGGGCACGACCGTTTCTCCTCTGCTCCAGTTTCCCCCACAGTCCAAAGGGAGTAAGTGAATTGGGTAAGCTAAATTGTCCATAGTGTATGTGTGTATGTCCTGGTCCTCCAGGTTGAGGGTTGAGTATTGGGCTGACAACTCACCTCATAAAAACTAGATGTTACAAAACACCAATATGGTCCGGCTAAATATCAACTTTTTATATAAATGGCCCTGGGAGTAAGTAATTATATACTGCATTGGTTCAATAAGTTATATTGTTCTCTGATATCTACATAGTAGGTTTATGGTTTAGGCAAGTAAAAAAATATCCTGAAATGGTTTTATATGATCATTTATCACTCTATAAAATACCCCAAGAAACGGAAGGTCCATATTGACCATATTGGCACACACACACACACACACACACACACACACACACACACACACACACACACACACACACACACACACACACACACACACACACACACACACACACACACACACACACACACACAGCATGATGTATGTAGTCACAGGCAATATAATAATACATAATTTTTCAAACAACTATTTTTAATAATAATCCACATTGAATAATCCAACCCCAGACCTTATAGTTTTATTCATATCTGTATTCTGAATTTTTGTTTGTTTGTTTTTTACAGAGGGGTTTGTTCATACATAATTAGCATAATTATATGCAACATTTTATTTAATAAAATTTAGTTAATATTAAATAAATAAATAAATAAATAAATAAATAAATAAATAAATAAATAA
>CAIGQW010012936.1:4712264-4735576 GCA_903798125.1 Danio choprae | reverse complement strand
CCAGCATATGTTTTACGCAGCGGATGCCCTTCCAGCCGCAACCCATCTCTGGGAAACATCCATACACACCCATTCTCACTCATACACTACGGACAATTTAGTCTACCCAATTCACCTGTACCGCATGTCTTTGGACTTGTGGGGGAAACCGGAGCACCCGGAGGAAACCCACGCCAACACAGGGAGAACATGCAAACTCCACACAGAAACGCCAACTGACCCAGCCGAGGCTCGAACCAGCGACTTCTTGCTGTGCTTTATATATATATTTATAAAACTGATAGTGTTCTGAAAGTTGATATTTGTTAGAACTTCAAAAATAGTAAGCAAACAGTCTATTTTAACATTTCCTTATTTTATTAGATTTTTTTAAATCCAAGAAGTGCATTCTACTATGTACAGTCATTACCAGATACTATTTTGAAGTTGATGAGGCTTGGACTTGTAATCTGGGATCAGTGATTCTGCACAGTTTAATGATAACGCATACAGACTAGAATAAGCCTATACTGTGGAATGTGAAAACATTTTAACCAAAGCTCTGAGTAATATACCAAACTGGCATTTCAGTGACCTGACGCCTTTTATTTACAACGAGAGAGGGTGATTTTAGATGACACTATGTACCAGTAAGATGGCAGACGGATTTCAGTTGGAAGAGTAAAAAGGCCTACTAACAAACAACAGCTTGGAGACCCACTGACGTCCATGATATTTAATTGCTGTCAGTGAAAACAGACTTCAGCTTCTGTTCTGTGAGCAGCAGTTGTCCAGTGTGAGTCTCTGATAACAAAAAAAAAAGTTCTCTCTAATAAGGGTATGTTTACACAACATCGTTTTCAACTAAAAATGGAAAACCTTTTATGTGTTTTCACCATTAAATTACACAACAATGGTGCTTTTGAGACTTGATTTCACAACTTTTAAAAACAAGTTTCCAAGTGTACATTTTTTAAATGTGTACCATTATTGTCTACATGAAAACTACCAAATGGTGACATCAAACACAGTGCGTTGCAGTTTATACAGCAGCACTGCGTCACAATATTGGACCCAAATTGGATTATTTTGCTGTTGCATGTTTGTCACACCAGCAAGTCCACATATGAATGGCTGAAAAAAACAAAATGAAGACTTTGAAGTGGCCTAGTCAAAGTCCCGACCTGAATCCAATTGAGATGCTGTGACATGACCTTAAAAAGGCAGTTCATGCTTGAAAACCTTCCATTGTGGCTGAATTACATCAATTCTGCAAAGATGAGTTGGCCAAAATTCCTCCACAGCGCTGTAACAGACTAAAACTCAACTAAAAATTGAAAACTTTTTGTGTTTTGACCATTAAATTACACAAGAATAGTGCTTTTGAGACCTGATTTCACAACTTTTAAATACAAGTTTCAAAGTGTATGTTTTTAAAATCTGCACAATCTTCGTCTACATGCAAACTACCAAAATGGTGACATCTTACACAGTGCTTTACAGTTTATACAGCAGCACTGTGTCACAATATTGGACCCAAATTGGATTATTTTGCTGTTTGCTGTTGCATGTTTGTCACACCAGCAAGTCCACATATGAATGGCTGAAGAAAAACAAAATTAAGTTTTGGAGTGGCCTAGTCAAAGTCCTGATCCGAATCCAATTGAGATGCTGTGGCATGACCTTAAAAAGGCGGTTCATGCTCGTAAACCCTCCAATGTATACAACAATTCTGCAAAGAGTCTCTCTCTCTCTCTGCAAAGAGTAATTCGGCAAACACTTTTTCACACAGGACTATGTAGTTTTGGATTTTGTTTTCCCTTAATAATAAAAACATTCATTTAAAAACTGCATGATGTGTTTACTTGTGTTATCTTTGACTAATATTTAAATTTGTTTGATGACCTGAAACAATAAAATGTGACAAACATGTAAAAAAATAAGAAATCAGTAAGGGGAGAACACTTTTTGTGAAATGTAATTTACTGTTTTACAACTATTAAAGGTCCCATGAAGTGCTTTGAAATGTGCATTTTTATTCGATGTTTGACGTAATCTCAACCAAAACATGAAGAGAGGGTGGGACATAATGTAGCCCCTCCCCTTTTTATAAAACAGCCAATAGCGACTTGGAAGTAACAAACCACAAGCCTCACATTCATTCATTTTTTTTCTTTTCGGCTTAGTCCCTCCACTAATCTGGGGTCGCCACAGCGGAATGAACCGCCAACTTATCCAGCATATGTTTTACACAGCGGATGCCCTTCCAGCTGCAACCCATCACTGGGAAACATCCACACACACTCATTCACACACATACACTATGGACAATTTAGCTTACCCAATTCACCTATAGCACATGTTTTTGGACTTGTGGGGGAAACCGGAGCACCCGGAAGAAACCCACGCCAACACGGAGAGAACATGCAAACTCCACACAGAAATGCCAACTGACTGAGCCGAGGCTCAAACCGGCGACTATGATCTAAACAGGAATTTTGTCACTGTTTTGGAGCACACTAGCTTATAGATATCCTAAAACCTAACAATTCTGATACTAATTTCAATACTTAATTTCATGGGACCTTTAAGCTTATATTTATGCTTCTAGAAGATGTCTCCATCCAAAGCATCTTACATTAAAGGAATAGTTGTTACTTAAAAACAATTAACGTTCCCTTTTGCCATAGCTCACAAATCTGTGTCATTTGAATTTCATCCCTGAATGGCATCCCTGACATAACATGGTTAATTTTTTTATTACCTAAAATATTTTATTTTTGAACAATGATTTTAGATATCACATTAGAATCTTACCTCTGTTTTCAGGAGTTGCTTCTCTCTGCCGTGGCTTAACAGCAATTCATATAGTCGGTGGTGCTGGAAAAGACTGTTTTAAGGTATAAGACCAGTCATGCTGTCACAGCATTTGACAATATTAAAATCTGTAATGTACCAGCAATTTGCAAGAACACAATTATAGTCAATGCTTAGGTGTTTGGAAGTCATCTCAACTCTTGCTACGACGTATCTCTCCAAAGCTGCATTAACATTCTGATGCTGTTCTATGAATAATAACTCTTTCTAACGAGGCAAAATATTTATATGAATAACTTAAATAAACATGCTAGGTAAGGGAGACCAAGGATAAATGAAACTCAAGCACTGACAATAATTGTTGGTGTTGTGAAAGGAGCCGAGGCTTTCAGGTAAGCAAAAAGGTGCACATCTATAATGCACATACTGCGTGTCATTTTTTACAGCACTGTGCATCAGTCTGTTTTGCTTTCTAAAAGACGGATGATTTCTTTGAGGCTTGTTATTTCCCAGTGTATTCTAGTCTGCATGCGTCACAATCCATTGCTATATGAATAATGCATAGCATTAATTATGAAGGCCATAAAAAGAATCTAGTTTGCTTGTTAGCAGCTGGCTAATGGCAAAGCAGCATCTTGCGTCAATTAACAACGGGTTGAGAATGAACTTATCCATATTCAACAATTCAAATGCAATAGGCATAATCAATGTAATTATAGGATGGATGTGACAAAAGTGAGACAAACCTGGTCTTGAAGTAATCTGTGATGGCTTTGATTTGATCATTGTTAAATAAAAAACTGTCTTTTGTTGATGGAGACTGTCTTGTGGAAAGCACTGTTTGGGTAAATGCCTTGAAATTATCAGCAAATGATGCTTGTTTGTCTGAAAAAACAAAACACAAGAGGCATTATTTTTATTTTTTACACACTCTCTTAGGAGTTTACTGTATCAGTGATTCAGTATAATTGTAAGATAATTGATTCAAGATAATTGTATATCCAGAAAAAAGATGTGTATGATGCTTTGGGAATTCACAGACTGTTCTTAATAAGTGCTGAAGAGTAGCATAGTTTCAATCCTTACATGAAGCAAATCTTTTCAAATTTCGCAAAAGAAAAAAATCCTCAATTAAATTTTTCATCAACTTGTTAGAGAAGCTGACTGTAGTATTGGTAACCTAGCAACCAATAGTAAACAAGCCAAGCATAATGGAGACAGCTGATTAGTCACGTTAGTATAATGTATAATGTTATTGTAGTTAGTATCACGTTAGTATGTTTGCTAAGTCAAGAGTTTATTTGTCAAAACCAAAACCACTTCAAGTTACACTTTTTTTGCGAATAAAGGGATTTTTATTACAATTTTTACATTTGTTATTTTATGGTATATTTAAAACTTTATTCAGTGTCAGTGTTTCCCCTACCATTATATTATTGAGGCGCCCTCCCAACGGCTTTCCCCGCCCCCCTTGAAGTCAGGTAAATTTTATTTTCTCTATAGCGTCAGATCACAACTTTTAATAAGCTAAATAGCCGTATGTAATATCTTATTTACAAACTGCACGCAGGGCTCGAAATTGCGACCATTTTGGTCGCATATGCGCCAGAAATTTAACCTATGCGACCTCATAATATTTTTGGGAGCCCTTGTGCGACTAAATATAATAGTTGTAGTACGACCTGTTTTGATTTTTTTCTATAAATGTGCTGAATCGCTCTTCCCTGCCGCTATATTGGTTGATATTAGCTGTCAATCATTTAAGACTTTACGCTGTCAGATAACGGAGCTTTTGTGACCGCAGAAAATGCAAACGGCTGAAGTTTGAGGAAGACGCAAAGAGCTGCATTCACTGCGTGTTCAGCGCAAATAGCCGCTAAATGTAAAGTTTAACACTATACATAACCGCCAAAGAAGCTCGCCTTTAAGTTTAAAGTGAAACTGCGGCTCATGACAAAGAACGGTACTGCGCAGGCGGTCGTCGCGAGAATATTGCTCTGCCCCGCTCATATATAGGGTCGGCTGACTCGCCTGCTTTTTCCACAAACACAGAAATATGTAAATCAGCGTATAACGAGACTGAGCATTTAAAGTGACACAAACCGAAACCAAAACTTTTAAAGAGTGGTAGAAGTGAGACTTTTTTCTTCTTTCTTTTGTCCATTCTTTCTTGACATACATATTATTTTTCTATTTAGTTACTGATGATGACTGCTTTGCAGCTTTCAGCATTGATTGAATGATGCATTATAATCTTGTAGCAGAATTCATTAATTCATTCATTTTCTTTTCGGCTTAGTCCCTTTATTAATCTGGGGTCGCCACAGTGGAATGAACCGCTAACTTATCCAGCATATGTTTTACGCAGCGGATGCCCTTCCAGCTGCAACCCATCTCTGGGAAACATCCACCGTGCAGCCCTTGTAGGAAAATTGTAGCAGAAATATTATTTGTTTATTAAATTGGCATGCGTATAAAAACAACAGTGCAAAATGGACATTTCTTACTGCAATGCTTCATTTTTGTTTAATGCAAACCATAGATTTATTCTTCATAATGTAACAGTAGGACTTTTTATAGCAGATAACTCACATTCAAGCACATTTAAGGCAGCATGATCATGAGAAATGTAATTCATTGTTAGTATTATTGACATCATCGTCATCATTAATATTTGATTATTAGACCTTTATTTTGGAATAATTGCACAAATATCAATAAGTCATGACAGAATTAGTTAGATAGTTGTTAACTTGTTAAATCTGTTATTAAACAATTTTCAGTGGTGGTCTTTCATTTTTGGTGGGTGCTCCTAAATTTTTAAAGTTGGGAGCACCACTGCATCTGTCAGCGTCAGTCAAGCGTCAAGTCCGACCCCCCCAATGTATGTTATGTGTGCCTTAATTAATGTGCGCATTAATTTTCATCTGGCATTAAAAAAGTCAAATCAATCAATCACTTATCCAGCTTGTTCTGCTATGTCACAGTGGGTAGCACGTTCGCCTCACAGCAAGAAGGTCGCTGGTTCGAGCCTCGGCTGGGTCAGTTGGCGTTTCTGTGTGGAGTTTGCATGTTCTCCCTGTGTTGGCGTGGGTTTCCTCCGGGTGCTCCGGTTTCCCCCACAAGTCCAAAGACATGCGGTACAGGTGAATTGGGTAGGCTAAATTGTCCGTAGTGTATGAGTGTGAATGGGTGTGTATGGATGTTTCCCAGAGATGGGTTGCAGCTGGAAGGGCATCCGTTGCGTAAAACATATGCTGGATAAGTTGGCGGATCATTCCACTGTGGCGACCCCGGATTAATAAAGGGACTAAGCCGAAATGAAAATGAATGAATGAATGTAAAAGATAGGGAAAAACAAATACTATGGAAGTCAATGGTTACAGGTTTCCAACATTTGACAAAATATCCTCTTTCGTGTTAACCTAAGCATGTTAATATATTCTAGTACAACAAAATAATAATGGCTTTTAAAAATAATATCATATTGCATTTTTTAAAAATATGGTAAAATAACAACCATGGTTGCACTTCTAACTAAGCAAAACATGATGCCAGAGAATGCCACTTACTTTTAATGTTGTCAATAAGTTGCTGTGAAAGTGCCATGATAAACGAGATTTGCTCAGAAGTGAAGCTCATCTCTTTGGCCCACCAAAATCCATTGACAAAATACTCCAACAGTGCAGCTTCTTTCAAACATGTTTGATGGTTTTTGAAATGCAGAATATTCTCAAACTCTCTGAAAATTCAAGAAAATACTGCATACCATTAAAATAGTTCAATCTATGTACAGTAAATTTGACACAAAAATAAAGAGAATATTACAGATTTACTAATTATGCACTGTAAAAAAGGTGATTAGTTTAAAAAAGTGAGTAAACACGTAACTTGGAAGTTGTACCAAGTTGACGTAACTTAATATTTCATTCATTAATTCATCTTTCTTCGGCTTAGTCCCTGATTGGAGTCACCAAAGTGGAATGAACTACCAACTATTCCAGCATATGTTTTACGCAGCGGATGCCTGACCGCAACCCAGCATTGGGAAATACCACCCACACACTCTCACATTTACACACACATACACTACTTTCAAATTTGTTTACCCAATTCACCTATACCGCATGTGGGGGAAACCGGAGCATCCGGAGGAAATCTACGCCAACATGGAATGTTAACTGGTCCAGTCGGAATTTGAACCAGCAACCTTCTTGCTGTGAGGCGACCACTGTACCGCCCTAACTTCATTCATTCATTCATTCATTTTCTTTTCGGCTTAGTTCCTTTATTAATCTGGGGTCACCACAGCAGAATGAACCTCCAATTTATCCAGCATATGTTTTACGCAGCGGATGCCCTTCCAGCCGCAACCCATCACTGGGAAACATCCATACACACCCACTCACACACTCACACACTATGGACAATTTAGCTTACCCAATTCACCTATAGCGCATGTCTTTGGAATTGTGGGGGAAACCAGAGCACCCACACAAAACATGCAAACTCCATACAGAAATAGCAAGTGACCCAGCTGGGGCTCGAACCAGCGACCTTTTTGCTGTGAGGTGATTGTGCTACCGACTGCGCCACCATGCTGCCCCTCCCTAACTTAATATTTATAATTATTAATTTACTTTTTTTACTCACTTTTTAAAATAAAATTAACTAATCGCTTAAAAGCAACAGCTTTACTCACTTTTTAAAAAGTAAAGTTAGTCAACTATTCACTTTAAAAAAGCAATGGGTTTGCTCACTTTTCTGAGTAAAGTCAACTATTTAATTTAAAAGCAATGGGTTTACTCACTTTTTTAATGTAAAGTCAACTAATCACTTTAAAAGCAACAGGTTTACTCACTATTTTATGAAAAGTCAATTATTCACTTGAAAAGCAATGGATTTACTTTAAAGTCAACTAATTGCATTTTACATTGTGGTACCTTACAAATAATGTAAAAAAAAAAAAAACTAGCAAATGTAAATGAAACAATATTTGTGATGACTGCAGTAAACCTACAACTGCACTTGGTCCACAGAGAGTGTGAGCAGGATATTTATTTGCTCAGGTTTTAAAAGCTCCCACCGAGGAAATGATGTCTCCATCTCCTGGAATATAAAACAATAGGAAATTCACATTTAATAGTTTATTTATAATTATTTCATTCCAACATATTTATTTTCCATGAAATGAGCTGAAAAGTCAGCCCGTCATCAATCTTCACTGGCTACCAATAGCCGCTCTAATCAAATGTAATGCCATTTTAAAATCTTTGTCATTTTTTAAGAAATGACTAAATACACATCTGTTTTGTCAACACAACCCACCAACAACAGAATTTACATTTTTGTTCTGTCTATCTGTCTAAACAATGCTAAAGTATCTGTGACGTGATAAAGTCCCAGTTAAACAGTAAATAAACAACACATTTTTTTTAAAGAAACATTTATTCCTTAGTAAAGTCATTGCATCTACACATATTGTTGCTTTTGAAATGTATAAGTCACTTTGAATAAAAGCCTCTGCTAAATATAAACATACATGTCATTATTTTTTTACAGTTTATCTACAGATCTGGCAACATTGCAGAGGATCTCTCAAAACTTGTTGAAAGCTAATATGACTTGTTACTTTCATCTATATAATCAGCTGTGAAACAAAAAGTTCATTACATTTTTTACTTGTTGCTATAAACAGCAATTATATCTAAATACCTTTACATCTGTGTGCTGTTTAATGTAATGTTAGGACTGGTACAGTAATCTAGTAGTTTACTTCATGATATATGGTGAACTATTGTACTTTGGTATTTAATATTTCATCTGATGTGAAGTACAGTATAATATAGCCTTTACATTTATTTATTTATTTGTGTAAAGCAATTTTCTGACTGTTTTGATTCGCCTATATTATGTGTAAGACATAGGTTGCTTATGCACATAGCAAATTGTGTGCTAGCTAAAAGAAAAGTGTAATAAACTTTTATTTTACAGTATTTATTTATTTACAGTATTACTAAGCAGTGTTGAGGATATGCAAATGCTATTAACAGAACTTGTTGCTAATTTACTTTCTACTTCATCTGCTCAAGTGTTCGCTTTCTATTAGCATGCAGCATGTCAACTATTTACTTTAGTCCACAGGAGTCGTCTAAAAAACATTAAAATGACTAAATCCATAAGCATGTAGTTTACATACACTGATCTGTGTATTATCTTTGTCCGTTTCTTCTCCTCTTTTTATCATTTGAGCATCTCTTTCTTTCTCTCGTGATCTCTCTCTTCCAGACATGAGTCATGAACGTGTTCAGTGTGTACTGTTGCCAAGTGAAGCCCCAGTGGGCGGGGTCTGTGCGCATGCGCGCTTGTTGGTGAAGTGAAACTCAAACATCGGAAAGTTCGCATTGTTTACACAATTTATTTTTCTATCTATCAGTCTGTCTCTTATAAGCCTCAAAATGACACGAATTAGTTTTTTTAATCATTTTTAATTAGTTCTTTCCATCTTAACTGCACAAAGCTTCCAAAAAATGATTAGGTTAGGCTTCATAATATAACTATTTTGGGTTTCCCGAAGATTTTTTCATTTAACTGTTGTTGAAAGAAACATTAATTTCTTTGTGAAATACATTTTCACTTTGAAGAACCTTTTGTGAATGAAAATGTTACACAAAGGTTTTTTTTTTTGTATCATCAGTGGTGTTATGATTACCAGCTATCCAGCCTTTCCAGTCATTCACTCACCCAACTATACATCTGCCACTGAACTGAACTGCTTTTCCCAGAATGCAACTCGCTCACAAACCCATAGTCATTCATTCATTTTCATTTCGGCTTAGTCCCTTTATTAACCTGGGGTCGCCACAGCGGAATGAACCGCCAACTTATCCAGCATATGTTTTACGCAGCGGATGCCCTTCCAGCTGCAACCCATCTCTGGGAAACATCCATACATACCCATTCACACTCATACACTACGGACAATTTAGCTTACCCAATTCACCTATACTGCATGTCTTTGGACTTGTGGGGGAAACCGGAGCACCCGGAGGAAACCCACGCCAACACGGGGAGAACATGCAAACTCCACACAGAAACGCCAACTGACCCAGCCGAGGCTCAAACCAGCGACGTTCTTGCTGTGAGGCGAACGTGCTATCCACTGCGCCACCGTGAGGCCCCAAACCCAGAGTTCACCCAGTAATTACACTCACACAGTTGAAGCTGTTCAGGACTAATTAGCCTACATGTACCACACACACACACACACACACACACACACACATATCTGGGTTTAGTCTTATTTCTCTGTAGTGAGCGTTTTAAAGCGATTTCTGGGACTGTCTATTGGTTTTGACCTTTGCTTATTGTGTTGTTAATGTGTGTTTTGCCGCCTGCCTCGACCATTCGCCTGTTTACTAATTACTCTTTGGATTACCTGCATGCTTCAGTCTGTCCCTGTGTTGAACCTTGCCTGTCTGACTATTCCTAAATAAAGCTGCGTTTGGACCCTCACCACTGTTGCCAACTGAGTCTTCCAAATGGCAATGCAAAGGTGCTAACCAAAACCAACAGAAGAGCATTTCAGTGAAACGTTCTTTAAAGAAACCTTTCTTTTCATAGGATTTATTCATAGGTTTTTTTGTTTTTACTTTAAAGAAGAACCTTTTTTGGACAAGAACTTTCTATGTTTTCCATAAAAGCATTAATGTAAAAAGAAACTTTGTCTAAGATTGAACCTAAAAAATAGACCATACAATGACTGAAATCATATTACAATCAAGCGTTTTCCCTGAAAATTCAATGATTAGCAATGGAGTTTATTAGAATATTTCTAAAACAGTTCATTCTTTAAAAATCTCACACAGGCCAGAGTTATAGATTTGACTAGCTTGTATTTTATATATTCAGTTCAATAGCAACTAAAATTATGTTTGTAAAAAATTATATCACTAAACAACTCAAGTGAATCACATCATGACATAACAGGAAAAAAAATTCAAGCCAGAAGCCCTGCCCCGACTGGTGTAAAATGTGGGAGGGGTAAAAAAAGGTAAAATGTGCTTTTTGATTCAGACTCGAAAGGAGCGAAGAAGTGAAAGCTTCTCACTTTTCTCACATAAAACCTACCCTGGAACAGTATTTTAAAAGAAAGCATGCTTGTCAAATTTACCTGCGCTATAGTCACTAGAGCACTGTTTATTCTAGTGTCCCTCATCGGTGTGTGGAGGGTGACATGGGTGAAAAACAATCCTTTATACTGGTTTCTGACTATCTTTTATCTACCTCTCGTGGTGGAAATGATTTTAACTCTGAGAAGAAGAGAAGGGAAGGATTACAAATGGTAAGTAGACTTCTCTATTTTATTTTGCATGCATAAGGATTTCAAATAAACACTGTTCTGGGGTCAACATCCTGAAATATATGTGTGAAATTAACAATGCAGTGACTCTAACTCTGATCTTTAGGTTTTCTCCAGCAATACTGTTTTTCCTTATCAGCATCATACCAACCATATGGATCCTTGAGTTGCACCATGAGCAAAACAAATCAAGTGATACTAAGGTAATGCTCAATGGCACATAAGACTTTTGAATACCTTGCAAACATTTCATACTATCCTTAGACTAACAAAACCCATCAGTGAATATTGAGGTAAAGTTGGTTTTATATTTGCACATTTGGACTTTCACCTTCTTAATCTAATTTCAGAAAAGGATTATTTGAAAATTCTAAACAGGGAAATCATATTAACAGCTAATGACTATCAAAGTACAACATTGTTCACAATTAATTAAATAATGTTGTTTGGAAGTCATACTTGCATGTGATTTCAGACCAAACATTTAAAGTAGTTCTTTCTGTTAAAAAATAAACTAAAGTGTGAATATAAAACCAACAATACATGAATGATATAACTCCAGATGCATTATATTTTACCCTAAAATTCTTACACCAAAGATTTTGCTTATTGCACAGTGCACTAAACTGGATTCATCTGAAGACATCAGAGCTTTTCTTCACGAGTGGAAAAATTCAACCAACGGATCCGTGAATACACAGGTATAGTACCACTCATTTTTCACATTACAGACGTTTTCCATGGAAGTCTAGACTACAGTATAGTTTCAGACAGTGTATTTATAAATTTTTTCCCTTTAAAGAATAAGCACTAGCCTAGGTGACTTGTAAATAAATGTTGGTTCAACCCTTAATACAAACAAGCCCTGTTTTCATGGTCATTCACGGTTCTTATAGAGAACAACTGTTACAGTATGTGTTCAGAAGTCGCTACACCTTTGCATATGATATTTACAGGACATTTACATAAGTCTGACCTCAGTTCTTCCAGTGAGCAATTCCTCATAATTGGTGTTGGGTAAAAAAAAAAAAAGGTCATATGTTTACATTTTAATCTTACTCTTAACCCTTGTGTGCTGTTGGGGATGTTTTCATCCACTATGGAGTGATTTTAAGTCTTAATTTGGCCACTATGTTCTCTGTGTTTCAGCAAATGGAATACATTTTAGTGACATCTTATTTTGACAAAATTCAACTCAACAACAACTCAACAATACACTCTGAGCAAACTTACTACCCCTTCCTTATGTTGGTGGCGGTTTTTGCCCCATTAACTTCCAATAAAAAATTTTTTTGATTGTTTTGATTGCAAAGCCGGGAAACTATTGTGATTGTTAGTGATTTTCCCTGTTGGAAAGAGGTCAAATTAAAATTTGTTACTGTTCATCATCAGTTGCAGTGCAAAAAAAGCTTAGTTTCTGTCTTATATAGGGAGTAGTGTGTGTGTGTGTGTGTGTGTGAGTGTGAGAGAGCGTAAAAGATATGTCTGAGAATATCAAAATAAGCACCTCAGCTCTCAGAACACAGTAAATGCTGTTTTACTCCATAGAACTCTATATAAAACCCAGACTTTTTGTGCACAGGCCTATCTAAGTGAAGTTTATTTATAAACTAATTTCGAGAGGATCAAGTGCTTATGATTGACCATGGCTGGTCCTGCATTGGCTAACACATTATTCACCAATCAGATGATTCCTAACACACCATAAATAACCAGAGTTTCTTACCTCAGTTATCTTCGTCTTAAAGAATCCCCCCTTTCACCCCTACTCCTCCTCCCTTTTCCTAGATAGGGAGACATGGCGGCCCAGTGATTAGCACTGTTGCCTCACAGCAAGAATGTCACTGGTTCAAGTCCTTACTAGGCCAGTCAACGTTTCTGTGCAGAGTTTACATGTTCTCCATGTGCTCGTGTGGGTTTCCCCCAGGTTCCCCAGTTTTTACACCCACAGTCCAAAGACATGCGACATAAGTGCATTGACTAAACCAAATTGGCACCATAGATGAGCTCTTAGTCAGCAGTATATCTCTCCAAAGCAATCCCTAATCTGTCATAAGTCATAACTAAGCCAGGTGAGTTCTCGAGACCTACCTGAGCTCAAACTCCCCTCTCGACCTGCAATGGGAGGTAGCCCCGGGCTCGGGGATCTTCTATGCTCAGGGCTCTCTCCCGGGACAGCATGCCAAACACGCTTTATAATCAGCTAAGTGTGAACTCTTGAAAGGGTTAATGGTGCCAACTGATGATCAACAGTACAAATGACACATTTTACCTCTTCCCAACAGGGAAAACCCCCAACAATCAAGAATGCAAGATTATATGGTGTCATGACTTTGCAATCAAAAAATTTTGTTATAATGGAAGTCAATGGGGCAAAAACAGCCCCCAACATAACGAAAGGGTAGTCAATTTTATCAATACACAAGGGGTAAAAAACAGTTGTGCAGTATGTTACTGTTGTTTTAAAGTTGCACTGTGAAAATTACTGTATATTTTACAGTAAAGATATACATACATTTCTGTAAATCCATATAATCAGAATCAGAAGTATATACAGCAAGATAAATAGTTCTGTAAATCTAAATACAGTATTTCTGCTATAATTGATTTGCAGTAAGTTACTGTAGATGTTACAGGAAATTGTTAACAGTGTGCTCATAATTATTTAGTTTGTGGTGGTATTTTAGGACCCTTTGAAATTATTGGCATCGGTTTGTGCCAATGACTGGATCCTGGCTCTTCAACAAATCGTCCTGATTCTGCTAATAGTGGGAAAATGGATGCTACCAATCGCTGGAGGCGTCACAAGAGATGAAATGTCCCAGTTGCTGCTCATCTTTGTGGGCACAGCTGCTGATATCCTCGAGTTTATCAGTGAAACACTGTCTGATGTGGAGTAAGTATTGATTAAGACCACACATCAAAAAAAGAGAAAGCCAGCATACTCTGCATTTATTTAACTTTTCTTATGGATGTTTTGGAGGAGAGGTTCAAGGGAGCATGCATAAACATAACATTGATCTTGTCAACAAAAAAGTAGACAACAAAAAATGTCTTGTTTGTTTGTTTTTTTACAAGATATACAGTAGTTTACCCCCCTCTATCATTATCGTTATTTACTTTACTTCACTGTTTGAGTTTCTTTCTTCTGTTGAACACAAAAGAAGATATTTTGAAGAATGATGGAAATATAGCCATTGACTTCCATTGGTTTTTTTTTCTACTACACTCAAACTATGTTTTTTTCTGCTGTGTGTTCAAACTACTTATTTAAAATGAGCTTAATCAACACAATTCTTGAATTTTTTTGGGGGGACAACTTAATTGTTGTATGTTCAATCCACGTAAGTTGTAAAAAAAAGTAACTTAAATTAACTTAATCTAACTCATTTAACTTAACTTAATCAATTTTTGTTGACAACATAAAGGAATTGTATGTAACCCAGCATTTTTTACAGTGTATACAGAGGGGCCATCCTTTCCAGCATTCTTCAAAATATCTTCTTATGTGTTCAGCTTTGTTTTCAGTGTTGTTAGAATCTCTATTCCCCAATTGACAAAACTAAAACCATTTCACTCCCTGAAATTAAAGTAAATCTTAACTGAAATAAAATATAGATCATTTTATTTTTTTATCCAGCTGTCAAAGTAAATAAAGCAAAGGAAATTGAAATAATATTTATTATCACAACTATTTAGAAGTGTAAAAAAACAACAATAAAACCTTTAAGCTATCAGCTCTATCTAGTACGGAGATGCCCAATGTAGGGCCCGCGGGCCAAAGTTGGCTCATTGTAACTTTTGATTTGGCCCACCATCCCATCTGAGAAGAGAGTGAGAATGGTGAAGAGGGTTGGGGCGAATGCATTTAAAAGAGATCATTTCTAATTTGACGTAACCTTTGTTTGTTTGTTTGTTTTATTTTATTGCTGACCTACCAAAAAAGCATGTTTTTATGTAATTAATGTCACTTGACGGATAGACAACCAATGCAGAAGACATTGGTGAGCAAATGAAGGCAAAAACTAGTGTAACTCCATTATGTTATACATGAGATTGTTTTTATTTTTACTGTATTAAGTTCATTATAAAATGCAAAAAAATAAAATGTAAAAAAACCATGCTGTATTAGTTATAGTTAATGTAAAGCAATGTTTTCTAGTTATTTTTAAATATTATTAAATCAATTAGTTTTTGTCCCTTTATAAGAAAAGTTTTGGGCACCCCTGATCTAGTAGCTTGGTAAAATTAAAACTGAAAACATAAATTATTAATAAAATCTATTAAAAAAGTATCTAAGTGATGCTAAAGTAATGCTATCATCGCTCCTTCAGCCATTGGATTAGAATCACTCAGAGGCTTTATGCTTTCTGTATTTCATAATTACTTTACGTAATTTAATGGTAAGCTAAAATAACACAACATAGGCTATACAGTAGTGTTATAAATGTACATATTAATTAAAAAAACATGCATTTTAATATTATACAATTTAAAAATATATATATTTTCAGTGCGATTATTAAAACTCTGTCTTAATCATAAAAGTTTAATTCTGTGTTTTTATTATTTCTATAGCGAGGAGAGTCTGTCATTTGTGTGTATTATTCTTGCGGTCTGGACATTGAGCATGCTACAGTTTCCTTTGCATTTCTCAGGTCTGTATATTCCTCCACAGCTGTTGTTTAATGGCCAAAAATATGATTTAATAATTTTGACATTTAAGCAGAATCAAAAGTATCATCATAAATGTTATAATGTTGTATTTTTTCAATGGCTTTAGTGGTGAACACCAGGGCAGAGGATGTTTCTGAAAGCCAGGACGGCACGCTGTACTCCAAGTACAGGACGGATATATGGAACATTGGTGGAAGTCTTTTTCTTCAGGACGGGCCCTTCTTTGTTGTTCGACTTACAGTTATGATAGTTTTTTCCAACTTTCATCAGATGCTGGTGTTTTTTACCCTTAAAAACCTTCTGGTAGTCATGCTTAACATCTACAGGCTGTGGGTGATTTGGATAGATAGCAAATCATAACGTGTTCGAACAGAAACTTGTCTGAGCTAAAACAAACTAAGCAAAACAGTGATGATTCACTGGCAGTAACGTTTTTTTGAGAACTGACACGGTGCCAGTTACAGAGAAAAGTATATTTTCGTTAAGCATTTTGACTTGGACAGGGATCAACAATGCATACATACATGTTGTTATATTATTAAGAAGGCTGTGAAAGTTAACACAAGGTAATAATTAAAATATAGTGTGTACATGTAACCTGTTTCATTCTTGAACTGATTAAATACATTTTATTCATTCATTCATTCATTTTCTTTTCGGCTTAGTCCCTTTATTAATCTGGGGTCACCACAGCGGAATGAACCGCCAACTTATCCAGCATATGTATTACGCAGCGGATGCCCTTCCAGCCGCAACCCATCTCTGGGAAACATCCATACACACTCACTCATTCACACACACACTCATACACTACGGACAATTTAGCTTACCCAATTCACCTGTACCGCATGTCTTTGGACTTGTGAAGGAAACCGGAGCACCCGGAGGAAACCCACGCGAACACGGGGAGAACTTGCAAACTCCACACAGAAATGCCAACTAACCCAGCTGAGGCTCGAACCAGCGACCTTCTTGCTGTGAGGCGATTGTGCTATCCACTGCGCCACCC
Organism: Danio choprae; assembly: GCA_903798125.1. Lineage (NCBI taxonomy): Eukaryota > Metazoa > Chordata > Actinopteri > Cypriniformes > Danionidae > Danio > Danio choprae. The sequence continues at coordinate 4,718,732 of CAIGQW010012936.1, read as the reverse complement.
CGTCGCCCCTAAATACATTTTAGTAAAACTTATTTTAAATGCCAGTATCGCAGATTGGTACCATGAGAATATTTAGCAGCAGTCGTTATGAGTTTTAATGCCACATGTATATAGAATTGTCCTTTAATGTTTTAAAATATCTTTCTAAAATAAAATATCAAAATATAGTTGAAGTAAGGTTTCACAAAAGGCAAACACAAAAATGTTGTGAAAAGGTTGTGAGAACGTTTTTGTCCAACGTATATCACAATATTTATATTTTGTATGTTATAAATACAACATTGTAGAAACTTATTTTCAGTACTAGACACATTCTAATAATGTAAATATAATATTGTACATGTTGGAAACTGCTTATAAGCTTTTGGTATATTTACTGGATATAGGCCTACTGGATATTTCAAGTGGCTATAGGCTATACATTTTCTTTTAAAGAAATAATAAAAAAAAATAAACATCCTAGCAATTACAAATAAATGTAGACTTTAAACTAATCTTTAGTACAACTCTGAGTTAAAACATCATTATAAATGTTTATTTCCCCAAATCTGCAGATTACGTAAAGGTTTCAAAAGTTGTAGTTTGTTCTGGTTTCTTTTTGGTCATAGACAAACTTGATATTTACTTAAACATTCCATGTTGGTATTTTTTTACAACGTTTATAAAACGTTTTATTTTGGTTACATTATTTTTAAATATTTACAACATTACCTAATTGCAACCAAAATACAATGTTGTAAAATGTTGTAAAAACGTTTTGTGTTTGCCGGGATCATCGTTCAAGTGTTTTTCATCATTCAGATTTAGAAAAAAATTAAACAATATATTTCTCACGCGTAGGCCTACTTGTTAAAGTTAAAATATATAAAATAACAAGTGATAATACCAAATTGTATCATATAAGATAATTCAATGAGTGAATCAATGAATCGTTCAGGCATTCTTTCAGAAAACGCCATTTGTAGACGCTGTCGAATGAAACATGGCTCTGTTGCGGTTTCGTTTGGAACTATTTTCGCTGACCCAGTGGACCAAAAACGAAGTAACTTGCAACAATACTGTTTCTGAAATGTAAGTTATTCATTATTCGTTATTCTACTCTGTTTTACTTGTGATTTACTTGATACTCGCTATGCTGACGCCTGTTAGCTTGTGATTGTTTACATGCGTCTTCGCGCCTAATTCGGCGTAATATTTTAAAACATTCAAAGACCCATTCATTGTAGGCCATTTGTCGACCGTGGTAAAACCTGGTATAATATATATTTTTAACGTTTTCTATAATATACATATTTATAATGTGAATAACCAATTTGCAGATTGATAGAGTTAAGACAGTTCTCCATAATAGCCTACATTGTTTTTCTTGTGGCCAGAGTTTTATTTCCTCGTTGTCAGACCACAGCTCTTGGCCATGGTTTATTTACCACAGTAAGTGTGGTGTTGAATTGTTATCCTGAAATTTATGCTGATGTTGCAGTAAGGCTTTCATCCATTCACATCATGTTTGTGCACTTTGACCCCCTGTAGCAATATTACCACAGGCTCTCTGCAGTAAGCTTTGTTTTGTATTTCTATGTCTGTCAGTATTTTATTCAATATTGTCCCTTTCAGTTTCATTCATTTTTCTTCAGCTTAGTCCCTTTATTCATCAGGGGTCGCCACAGCGGAATGAACTGCCAACTTATCCAGCATATGTTTTACACAGCAGATGCCATTCCAGCTGCAAACCAGTACTGGGAAACATCCATCACTAATTTAGTTCAATTCACCTATAGCGCATGTCTTTGGACTGTGGGGGAAACCGGAGCACCCGGCGGAAACCCACGCCAACATGGGGAGATCATGCAATCTCTACACAGAAATGCCAACTGACCCAACCAGGACTCGAACCAGCGACCTTCTTGCTGCAAGGCGACAGTGTTAACCACTGAGCCACTGTATCTCCCCCTTTCAGTCTTTTTAAAATAATTATTTTTATTATAATTATTAGTAGCAGTATTTTTAATTCTTTAATTTATTTGATCAAAATATATCACTCAAGTGGTAACAAACATTTATGAGTATGTTTATTCTGTTGAACACAAAAGAAGATATTTTGAAGAATGCTGAAAACCGGTGGCCATTGACTTCTATAGGAAAAACAAATATATGAAAGTCAATGGTTACTGGTTTTATTTTATGTTTTTATATTTCCAGCTTTCTTCAAAATATATTTTGTGTTCAGCAGAAGAAAGAAAGACTAGCAGGTTTATTTTCTAAGATTCATCAAAGCTATGATCCTGTTTGTGTTTTATAGTCTTCGTAAAAACAAGTTTTTAGCTAAGACCTGTTCATCATTTACTTAAAAGTTTAAAATGAATTGAACAGTCAATTTCTGTCATACTGTATCTATAACTCATGCCTATTTGCAATTTTTAAAGGGGGCTTTTAGAATCTGATCGGGGGGCTCTTAGAATATGCATTACCAATTTTAAATAATGTAGTAAATGTATTTTTTTACCAAGACATTTCCACTGTCATTAAGGAACGCAAAATGTCACATTCATATAGTGTTGCCCTTTAATGTTTTTAATGCTTTTGTGAGAATAAAATGTCAAAATAAATACAAACGCTGTAAATAAATGTCAACAGATATACAGTACAATAATGGCCAAAATGATTAGATTGCCTGCCATATGTAAAGGGATGGGCAGCACGGTGGCGCAGTGGGTAGCACAATCGCCTCACAGCAAGAAGGTCGCTGGTTCGAGCCCTGGCTGGGTCAGTTGGCATTTCTGTGTGGAGTTTGCATGTTCTCCCCGTGTTTGTGTGGGTTTCCTCCTGGTGCTTCGGTTTCCCCCACAAGTCCAAAGACATGCAGTATAGGCGAATTGGGTAAGCTAAATTGTCCTGAGTGTATGTGGGTGAATAAGCGTGTATGAGTGTTTCCCAGTGATGGGTTGCAGCTGGAAGGGCATCCGCTGCGTAAAACATGTGCTGGATAAGTTGGCGGTTCATTCCGCTGTGGCGACCCCAGATTAATAAAGGGACTAAGCCGAAAAGAAAATGAATGAATGAATGAATGTAAAGGAACAGTTCACCCAAAAATGAAAGCAAAGCCTATTTGAGTTTCTTTACTTGTTGAACACAAATGAAGATATTTTGAAAAATGCTGGTTGGTGGCACCCATTGACTTCATTAGTATTTGTTTCCCCTTCTGTAGTCAATAGGTGCCAACAACCAGCATTCTTCAAAATATCTTCTTTTGTGCTCAACAGAAGAAAGACAAAGATTTTTTAAAGATTTAAAACAACAGGGGAAATAATTTATGTGGTCATTTTTGGGTGAACTATCCCTTTAAGTGTTTTTTTTTTTGGTAGAATTGTTCATTAAAATACCCATAAAATATCTACAAATGTATCATGTTCTACAAATTATAGGATAGAGCCATCATAAAGAGATTTAGGTCATTTTCTTTACACAAAAAACACTGTTTTATGCCAAATAAAACAAAATTAAATTATTAGCGTATTTAAGAAAGAATTTGCAAAAACAGGTAACTTAATCTTTTTAGTAATTTCCAGATATCCTGTTTGTATGTAGTGTGTATTGAAAAGCACAATTGAATAAAAAAAACTAAATGAATTAAAAAAAGGAATGATTTATGGAAATGACTAAAAACTGGTTATTGTTTTTATAATTATACAAACATTTCTGCTGACATATAACACTGTTTAGTAGGAAAACGTTAAACTATAAAGATTAAAAACGACAATTAATTAGAATTTTGGGGCTGCACAAATGACGTTTTAGTCGCTGTCTTCAGTAAATCATAATAAAAATATATGACAGTCCTAAATTAACAGGACACGGTGTATTATAAAAAAAGCTGTATTACATTTTATTGCTTTAAAACTCATATTTTTAATCACTTGTTATTTGTGCTGCTAACATTAGACATCCACCAGAGGGCATCATACGGTAAACCTGAAGAGCAACAAAAGTAGGACATTTGCGTCCAACAAACTAACTACCTAATTCCTAATTAAATTACATGACAGTGATTCCAAGTAATAATAATAATAATAATAGAGTAATTTTATTACTCTTATTATTATTACTTCTTATTATTTTTAATCAATGGATTGGCAGATATTCATTTTGAAGCTAATTTGCCTTGTTGCATGCACTATAAACTTGTGATTTATGTATTTTGTTTGCTTGTTTGCATTACGGGACCTTGATTTTTCCCTCAACAACTTTTGATATTGACATTTTTAATAGTTTGAACTGATATATTATCAGTATTGGTGTTGTAAAATACAGTACAAAGCCTGGTAATAAACTGCCAGTAACTTTTCTGTTATTTTACAGACTTTTTATCGATCTATATATTATTTATTATACAATATGGTGTTTTAAGCTACTAAAGTCTCTTTGTTAAGCTGCAGAGTTGAATTCTTAACATCAAAATTCGACAGACCAGAGATTAATGTCCCATAATGCAATTCATAACTGTATATAAACAGAAAAAACCTGTGAATTACAAAATATAAAATATTAGAGGCTGTAATGTTACATATTAAGTATAAATAATATAGTTACAATGAACAAAACATCACCAATTCAAAGAAAAACAGTATAGCTAATAATAGCCCTAATTGCATATATATATATATTCATTCATTCATTCATTTTCATTTCGGCTTAGTCCCTTTATTAATCTGGGGTCGCCACAGCGGAATGAACCTATATATATATATATATATATATATATATTACTGATTGATTGAAGGCAGCCATATCATTGGCAAAGCTGAGCTAAAAATGAAAGGTAGCACTGATAATCTATCTGCTCGGATTACAAAGCCTTTTATATTAGTAACAGATAAGCGAAGATGCTGAGAATATAGCATTGTCTATGAATAGAGCAGTGTGAATATCTATCGATTGTCCTGCTGTGACAGTAACTGAATATTGAAGGAGAGCAGTGTCCATCAGTCTCCTTCTGTTCTCTCTTTGACACAAACTGAAGGTCAGCTATTCAACTAAAATTCAACTAAAAATTGAGTTGACTAAAAATTGCATTTTTAATGAGTCAGAAATTTAGACAACTAAATATTCAACTAGGGGGCGACACGGTGGCTCAGTGGTTAGCACTGTCGCCTCACAGCAAGAAGGTTGCTGGTTGCAGTCCCGGCTGGGCCAGTTGGCATTTCTGTGTAGAGTTTGCATGTTCTCCCTGTATTCGCGTGGGTTTCCATTCAAATTCAAAATTCAAATATTGACTGCAAAGTAGAAAAATAAAAGATATAATGCATAATATACCATCCCTGTTTCAGTTCCCCTTGATTTATGTCATATGTTAGGGATAAAGCACATCCAGGAGGTTGTTATTATCACAGAATAAATCCCGACAGGCTTATCGGCAGCCTGACACGAAACGGAGCACTGTTTTACAAGACCGAAGGGCTTTATTCTGTAAAAACAACCGTCCTGGATGTACTTTATATAGCTTATTACATGGTTGCTTGATACAAAATAAAAAAAGTAGACACAAATAATGGTTCTGAGACATAATAGTTTATTAACTCTTTAATTTACGCAAAGCTAACAGAAACGTAACCGGCTGAGGAGCATACAATAAACAGCGCATTATTCAGTCACAATACTCAGTCGCATTATACAGCCAAACAGTAAAAAATGCAAAGCTGACAGAAACAAAACCATTTGAATGAAGCTTACTTATTATTCATTCACAAGATGGAGCCAAAGAGTCAAAAACAGCGACGTGACAGAGAAAAAGCTGATACAAATAAATGTGGATGCAGGTATGTGGATGTAAACGTTTTCAGTGATGGCGAAGGTGATTGAAAGTTCCCGATGAGCTTGCGTTTTAGCGGTTGTTAGCTCGGAATAACCTTGGAATGTCGCAACTGATTTACAGATCTTAAAATTCACAAATAACACGTAAATAATAAATAATAACACGTTAGAACAGCTTACAAGGTTTGTACGGATGATTTAAATTCTTGAAAATGCTTGAATCTTTATACAGTGTTTGAAAATTTTGGATAAAGTGCTTAAAAACTGCATGAAAATGTTATTACAATTGTAGAATGTGATGCTTTAATAATATATAAACAGTTGCAGTCATAATTATTAGCCTTTCTAAATTATTAGGTCTTTCTAAACTTCAATAATGTTTTCTTTAATTGTATTTTGTAGACTAAATGTTCATTTGCTGCCCAGTCTGCATTTTCAGCTCACTCCTACATGTCCTGCTTAGCTTGTATCTTCTATAATCATTTGTTTTTTTATCATTTTCTTTATTTGTTTTTGTGTTATTGCATATACAGTCCCTGTACAGTTTCCCATTCAACGTCTTTAAAGTGTGACGTCACCAAGTGCTTTTACTGTTCCAGAAACATGTCTCGACTGGTTACTCGCTCCACCTGTAACCTGTAACCCTCAGTGGAAACGTTC
>CAIGQW010012936.1:4667503-4682264 GCA_903798125.1 Danio choprae | reverse complement strand
ATATATATATATATATATACTATCATTGAGGACTTATTTAAAGTCTAAAAATCTCATCTCGTTCTTATGAACCCAGTCTCATGTCTCATCTCATCTAGTGGGATATGTGTCTCATCACACCCCTAAAATTCTTAGAACCATTCAGCATGATAGTGGAAAAGTGGCTAATGTTGCAAAAGTATTTCAAAGCAATAGACAAGTTCTCACTTAGTTACTAGTACCTTGATAATGGTCGCCTAGCTCGATTGACTGCCTCCAGGTCAGCGTAGCGCAAGTCCAGCTGGCAACCGACCAAGATGACAGGTGTGCGTGGACAGAAGTGCTTTATCTCGAGGTACCACATGGTTTTAACATGGTGTAAGGAGTTGGGATTGGCGATGGAAAAGCAGAGGACCACGACATCAGACCTTTAAAAGTGAAAGGTAAAAAGCAAAATCAAGCAATTGTCTTATGAAAACGTCAACTGTTTAACAACACAGGGCAAGACACCACGTAACACGCATGCTAATAGAATTTTAAGCCAAAAGTGTCATATGTGACAGGTGCCAAGCGGTATTTGTAGCAACTCCACAGTCCTTCAGTGTTCGGTGGACATGCAAAACCTGCAATCTCAATGCCAGCCCGACATTAACCTGTTGACAGCACGCAAAAAGATTGCCTTTAGTTTAACATGTGCCTGATGCCAGAGACCACAAACTCCTTCGGCAATTTTTTTTGGGAGGACTAGAACAAACATGATCAACAAAAAAAAACAGACAAAACAAAAAGCACAAAGAGGATGACATGCAGACATTCTGGCACACTGCCGGCATAGCTGCCTGTAGCAAGATTAATACAAACTCTATCCTGGGGAAGAGGGGGCAACAATCGTCACCACACAAATAAGTGAATAACGTACAATCACCCATTTGCCATCGTCCACAAAAGGAATCGTGCGTTTCATAATGTTGACTGGGCAAGCGAAGGTCTTGGCTACCACACCACACATTTGGCAATGCAGAGAATTATGGAGATGCTAGCAGGCTTGAAGACTTACAGCGTCTCTTTTATGATTCACAGGCTTGCATAAAGATCATAGGAGGCCTACAAACAAAAAGAGGCACAGAACAATGCTACATAATAATTTGCCTTTGTAGTCAACACCACTTCAGAATAACAGAAGTACAACATTACTGCCACAGTCTTTAAAGACAATGTAAGTCCAAACCTCAAGTGGCGTCTGATATCAAGCTGCCTTTGAGACGTGAGGTTGAAGATATCGGAATGGTTTGATGTGTCACTGCTTGCTCCCAATAATTGCTAGGTTAAAGCTTATCCTGTCCCCAATAATGGTTTGCTGAAAGCCCAACATCTTGGGTCAAAATGGGGCTCTTGGCAGAGCACTCTAGAGACAAGCCTGTTTGATGTTAAGCCAGAATCAATGCACTTTAATAAAACTTGTAGCAGTTATTTGGCCTCCAGAATCTCCTGAAGGGTCAGTGTGGATGCAATTAGACTTCCCGGAGACTCAACAATAACTCCCCTAACCTGAATGAATAAGAGCAAATCAGCAGCAATTATTCTTATTAACCTTGCTTCAATCCGGGGAGCAAATCTCTCAACGTCATTAATTAGAAATAACACAAAACATGATCGGAGTAAATCTGTGAATTGCAAAACAGTCACACTAGCTCTTTTCCATCCACCTATTTTTATGTGCATTTTGGAATATCGCATAAAAAAATTCTTCATGGAAATTTCAAGATGCACATAAATATTGAAAACGTACGCGCACATCTGTGTAGGAGACATTTTTTTATTCAATAAGAAAAAAATGCACATAAACTATGACGGAAACACATTTATTGAATAAATTCCAGAATGCTCATGAAAAAAAGTCAAGTGATAACAAAAATGGGCGCGATGGGATGTCATTACTGGACAAACCAGTTGACTGATCACATTGTAAAACATCTGAATTGTTGTTTTGGTCATTCTAAAATCCCTTCGTGAAAGTCCGTCATGAAAGTGGTTCAGTATTATTAGCATTTCGCACCTTCAAAAGCGACACATATTCATTGTGTTTTGTCCTCTGAGGCTCAAGTCATTTATTATATGAGAAAAAAGTCCCACAGTGGTTTTTCCTATCGCAGCAAATTCCATTTTTCTTTTTGATATTTGCCACCAGTTTATGGGGAAGTGATGATCTTGTTCTCTTTGGCTAATTGGATGGAAACTGTGATTTATTTGCAATTGTTTTATGCGATATTCCAGTTTTGCGCAAAAGTTTACGTCACATATTTAGATTGTGACAAAGGTTGTATTTTCCCTACCATCGACAATGTTAGCTATAATCACCCACATTTATGGCTTCTCTTTTGGAGAATAAGTTATTGTGCTTCATCGCTAAATGAACCAGACACTCTCAACATGATATGCAAGTATATACTACAGCATGTGTATATTGAATCAAATAGAAGATCCAAGTCATATATACCCAGGCTCATTCTGAAAACGTACTGCTATACATTTCTGGAGAGCGCCAAATACGTCCCGGGAGCTATGTTTTTTTTGCAGTTTTTGTTTTCGCTAATCCACCAGAGGCCGCTGTGTACGCTTTTTGAGATCTCAAATTTCTCTTGCGGGTGCCATTCGCGCCTGCTGTTCTCGCATAAATCTGTTTCTCGGGCCACTGTTGACTGACTGACTGACTGAATGAATAACTGACCCACCCTCCTCCTTCCCTAAACCCAACCAATAGTGTTTTCAAAAGCACCGATTGATTTACGGAGGTAAAAGGAACAGCATCATACCGTCCCATATCGTTAGTTTTAAAGACGAAATGCAGCCATACGTACTTCTGGATACATAATTCGCATAAATCTCCAGAAATGTTCATAGGGCTATGTTTTCAGAATGAGCCTATGTTGCATATATATGCTGCTATTGTATTTCTGCTGTATTGACTAATCCATAAAGCATTATGCTGTATTTTACAATTGTATAATTCATTTGAATATTTGACTGCAGCTTCTGGTTGGTCAGTATCATCTATTTTAAAAGAATTATTTTTGTTGTAAACTAAGGGTATGTCACACAACAATAATGCACTAAAATAAAAATAAAAAAGTTTGTCATTTGTGTTTTTGGAAGTTTTTTTTTTTTTTTACAGATAATGTTGTCAAAACTATCATCATTCACACAAATCAAGCATCCATTCATTCATTTTCCTTCGGCTTAGTCCCTTATTTATCAGGGGTCGCCACAGCGGAATGAACCACCAACTATTCCGGCATACGTTTTACGCAGTGGATGCCCTTCCAGCTGCAACCCAGTACTGGGAAACACAAATAAACTCTCACATTCACACACGCATACACTACGGCCAATTTAGTTAATCCAATTCACCTATAGCGCATGTCTTTGGACTGTGGGGGAAACCAAAGCACCTGGAGGAAACCCACACGAACACAGGGAGAACATGCAAACTCCACACAGAAGTAGTCATATCAGCGCATATAAACAGACTGAATGTAAAACGAATAGATATTGCATGCATTTAAAGTCATTTCAAGCCTGTATAACTTTCTTTTTTTGGGGGGGGGAATGGAAGTCAATGGTGGTTTGATTTAAATTTGTACAAATATCTTCTTTAATGCTTCAAAGAATCAAGGAAGTCAGAAATAAGGTTGAATAAACGATGACAGAATATTCATTTTTGGGGTGAACTATCCCTTTAAATGAGACATAATATGCAACGATTTATAATTTGTCATGAATAACTCATATCTTATAGTCTGTGTCCATAAGGTCCCACATAAAAATAGAAAACAATCAACGGACATGAAGCAGAATCCATTTATAAAGTATTTAATTCAACGGATTATCTAAAAATAGGAATTGCCACATGGCTATGTATTACATAAACCATTTTCTTTTCATTGAGCATCCAGTGAAAATGATAACTAAAAGCAATAAATACAGAATAACATTATACATTGTGTAACTATATTGATACTATGCTTTAACAATTCGCCTTTATTCTTAGCTTATGCTCATTAAGCAGGACGTACGCTTCTTACTCTTCTATTTAGTAGTTACTGACTGAACATTGGGATTTGGGAAGGTGTAGTACCTTAGAATCTGTTTCCTATAACATCATGGATTACTTCTAAAGACAACAGGGTACACCAGTCACACAACAAAGCCCTGAGTAAGACATCCAGCCAATGTCTAGAGGTCATTATGTGAGTCCGAGCCAAGCTTTATGAATCCAGAAATTGGTGCCTGGGTTTTATTTTTAGGATGCAATGAAGCAGGGTAGACTAAAAATATCATTCCATTGAACATGACGGGCCTGAAGCCAGGGAGCACGCCATGCTCTCCAGGCAACAAGTCAGGTGTGTCTGATTGGAATAGTCTAGGGTGTCTGGATAGGGGTTGGTTTAGTGATAAATCACTTTTTTTTTCTCTTTCGCAGGATACATACGCAGACAGCTTTTCTTTAGGTTTCTAAAGTCTCCCTTCAGACTGTCAGAAACAAGAATCGGGGCATTCTCATGCTACTGAACACCAGCCGTCACCAAAAGGAAGTAAGAACTTTAAAGAATATCATTGGAGTGGGTCCAATTACTAGCTGGTCTGAATTGGTACTTGGGTGCTAACAGTCCACTAATGAGTAGCTATGTTTCTATCCACCTATGCATCTATTTTTATGTGCATTTTGGAATGTCATATAAAAAATGCTTAATGAAAACATTCATAAAAAACGTGTGTGCACACAACTGAGTCGAATAAACTTTTTATCCGATTAGAAAACATTTGCATAAATTATGATGGATGCAAGTAATTTTGTTCATTCATTTTCCTTCGGTCGGTCCATTATTTATCAGGGGTCACCACAGCAGAATGAACCGCCGGCAAGTAATTTAATATACAGTATAAGAAAAAAGGCCCACAGTGACTTTTCCTACGGCAACAAATTCCATTTTTATTTTTGAGATTTGTGGTCAGTTTATTGGAAGGAAACGGTGCTTAATTCACAAATGTTTTATGCAATATTCCATTTTTGCACATAAATCTACACTGCACAAAAATTATCACAAAAAGTCAAGACAACACATTTGTTGCTTATTTTAATTAATCATTTAATTATAATTCATTTTTAACTAAATTGTTTAAGTTATACAAAGTCTAACTTAATATTTTTAGTCAGTTTGATTAATATAAGTTTGAGATGACTAGAAATGTTAATTTGATTCAACTAAATTTAGGGCAGCTAGAACAGTTTTTTTTACAGTGTAATTCGCATATTTGAATGCAAACATAGCTATTGAGATACTGCTGGCTAAAGAAACATATACACAATGCACTAAAAACTGAATTAACAATGTTGTCAAAGAAATCCGTTCACATACACTCAAAAAAATGGTTTTGCTGCTTGTTCACACTGCCTATTTAAAATGAGCTGAAACAACACAATTATTGAGATTTATTTGGGTCAACTTAATTGTTTTAGGTTCAATCCACTTAGATTTGTTAAGTTAACTTAACTGATTTGTGTTGGGACAACATGAATGAACTGTGAGGAACCCAGCATTTTTTACAGTGTAGATTCACGAAAACAACTTAAGTTAAAATGCTTTATTATGCATGCCAGACCAAGATTTGGCTACATATGTTACTTTGTAAAGAATCACCATGCATCTGTGAACATATGATCATTGTCCACCATTGTTTTTTTTATTGGTTGTTAAAGACTATAGATTGAATATGTAGTACAAGTATGCAGAATCCCATTTTAGTAGTTTACATAGAGGGTATCATTTTTTTATCATCAATTTTTTTTTCCCATTTTAAGGTAATTTCTTGACCAAAATGCAAAAAAATAATATTTTTATTACTTTTAGTAAGTATTTTTCAAAAGCATTGCTGTATATGAATATAGTGATTAGGTGTCTATTACACAGAGGGTGTATCTCACTATATTATTGAATATGTTTTTATCATCTAGATCTAGAATTCACATTTAGAAATGCACAGTATATTGACAGCCATATCGTTATTGGTTGATAAATGCTTATTGTTATCGGTATCGAACCAATAAGAAAATTCATTCAATCATTCATTCATTTTCCTTCGGCTTAAGCCCTTTATTTATCTGGGGTCGCCACAGCGGAATGAACCACCAACTATTCCAGCATATGTTTAATGCAGCGAATGTCCTTCCAGCTGCAACCCATCACTGGGAAACACCCATACACTCTCACATTCACACACGCACTCATACACTACGGCCAATTTTGTTTTACCCAATTCACCTATACCACATGTCTTTGGACTGTGGGGGAAACCGGAGCACCTAGAAACCCACACGAACATGGGGAGAACATGCAAACTCCACACAGAAATGTCTACTGGCCCAGCCGGGACTCGAACCAGTGACCTTCTTGCTGTGAGGCGACAGTGCTAACCACTGAGCCACGGTGCAGGCCACCGATAAGAAAATAAGTTCCATATATTAAATCTGATAAATTAGGTATTATGTAAAGTTGTGAATTTCAAGAGTTGATGATTTAAGATGTTTTGCACTGTGAGAAGAAAAAAAACAAGACATCAGAATTGCAATTTGTAAAAGGTTTTGGAGAAAAGAAGATTAGTTTTCTTGTTTTCTGAAGATGCTTTAAAATTAGCTGTTCACTGTATTTATTTGCAAACTGGCTCAGAAAAATTAAAATCAAGATATATTGTTATTTACCTCATAGATCGATTATTAGCTTCAAACTATATAGAGTTATCAGTATCAGCCAAATATCATATAGGTATTGATATCATATAGGTATTGATTGGTATCAATATCATATCATATCTACAAATACATCACAATCTATCTGTAAAAACAAGGTTGGTGATATTAGTAGTAATTTCTTTTAATGCATTCTTTGAACAATTGAACATAGAAAAATGAATGAATCTACTATAATATGAAAATGAATGCTGCATGCCATGCATTCTGTTCCTTGTAAATACATCTGTTAGCATAACATAATTGAAGTTAATTATGTTACCACCACTATAAACTTATACCAAAATAAGACTTCTCTGTGTTCTTTGTTCTGTTCTGAAAATACCTTAAAAGAAGGCATAAAAAGCAGTGAGTGTGTGATGAATAGAAAGAAAGACCTCATTAAACAAGTGCTTGACACAAAATGGCCATGAGTTAACACAACAGTGCTCAGCTGTCATGTTCGGCACGCATTCAGTTGCAAATAGCTCAGTGTCTGATGTCAAAGCGAATGATGAAAGCATCTGATGGCAGGATGCTTCCTGTCTTTCTGTTCCGTAAATCGGTGGCACTTATGAACTGAAGAAGCACTTGAGATTTTCCTTGGTAATTTGTTGAGGTATTAAGAAAATAGCACTGTGGGTTTTTCTTATGCATACCCTCATATTTATGCTATTGTCAAAATCACAGTTTAATCTGGGTCACACCTATTGGCATAATAAATAAATTAGTATAATGCACCATAATGCAAAGAATTTAATCTAAAAAAAAAAAAGAAATGGTTCACCCAAAAATTTATTTACACACATGTATGACTATTCTTCTGTGGAACACAATAAATGACGTGTAGCTAAACCCTTCATGCTGCTCTTTTTTTATTCAATAAAAAGAAATTGAGGTAAGAAAAAAGTATAGTGAAAGTCTGAGAAGTCAGAAACTAAAAATGTCATTGCTGTTCTTCAATCTATTATGCAAATGTTCATATTTAAATATGGTAAGCCGTGATTGTTCATGTGACATACGGTTTTGGGCTTTACCATCCTTCATCATGCCCCCATGCAAGAAAAGCTGGTTCTGATCGCTCTAGAAGCTGGGCACGTAGAACCAAAGGGTTTTATTGGTGCCGTGACCCGGATGGGAGTGTAATTGAGGCCAGTGTCTTTATTGCCCCTGTTTTAGAGCACACCTTCAATAGCAGAATGGCAAATTCCAATCCTGATATAGGTGTAGCATTAGAGGGGTTGTATTGGTGCCGTGACCCTGATGAAAATTAGGTTTAGAGAAGTGAATGTAGGCCAGCTTGTAGCTTTACCATACTTCCCAGGCCTCAAAAATCAGCATTATGTAATAAGCTAAATGTTATCCAGAAAAATTAAAGAGGAAAAAAGAAAAAAAACTGTACATTGGAAGGGGGTAAATAAAAAAAGAGCAGCATAAATATTTTGCTATATTTTTATTTTCCTATACTAGTTTCCCAGAAGAAAGTCCTACATGTTTGTAATCACAAGAGGGTGGAATAATAACCAAGTTAAAATTTTTGGATGAACTATTTGGTTACAAAAAATTTTAATTTAATAGAATCTATTCATACCTTCCATAAGCGAAGCGTCTGTCTTTGTGATGGTCTCCAAAGGTGTCCCATAACCGAAGGGACACGCTTACGTCATCCACAACATCTCTGGAGCGTTCTAAGACCTGTGAGGAGTCGCAGCGTTAATTCAGGTGTTAAAATAGCACCCCTGTCCTGAAGCACAGAAGACCAGAGGCCTGTTTGATCTTTTCCTGTAATCTGTATCCCTTCCACCAGCTGAAATTTAAATGAATCCTGACGGAAGCAAGTCTGAGAATCATGCGCTCATTATCTACAGTCATGGGCTTGACATAATGCTATCATAACAATAGGGCAAATTTAATTAAGAGAAGGTTTACCTCTTGACATACTCTATACTGGTCGATGGCCCATACGGTTGGTACATGTGTGGCCAACAATTGGTACTGGGTCAGGGTAGTGTTGCAGGCGCGGGCACAAATAAGGCGAGTCTTCCCCACAGCATTGTCTCCAACAACAACACATTTGATAGTCTCTACGTTGGGTCTTTCGTAGTCCATAATGAGCACCCTACATAAGAACAAGAATTCATATCAGCGCACATACATACTGACCAAAGGAGGTATTTCATTTCAGATCTATTAAAACGGAAGCTGCAGATAGCATTGACCTTGCTATGGGTCAATGAAACCTCAATATAATACAGGACTTCTTGTTTTCACATTCCTAAAATAGTTGCCCTATATTATAGCCACATTTTGTTCCTGCTGAGCAGGACAAAACTCAACCCATATGACTTTCTTGTCAGATGCAATGTGCATGAACGCACGTACAAATATGCTTGTATTTCTAATTAAAAATCTAAATGTTTCAAATTAGAGTGTTTAATGGCACCTTCAATTATTGGCTGTTAACTACTTGGCAAGTGCATCTAATATAATCATAAAATAATAAACAGATCATTCAGTTATCATTAGATGTTATCATCTAATGTTATTTTTTATGGCTTAACTCTGAGGGGGGGATGATTATTACCTAATACAATTTTAAATTACTGATATGGCCTTTAATCATTCCAATTACTAAAACAACTGGAGAGAGAGTGTTATGCATAATGCAGCAACATCTCCAATTTTCACCTTCACACTTTCCAATCATTCCTCTGCATATTTTTAAGGCTAAGTGTAAAAAACCTTTCCCTAAAAAATCTTTATACATTTATAGATACAGGCAGCATTTTAATTTCAGAACCATCAGCCATATCAGCTATACACCAATGAGCCAAAACATCGCCACCCAGCTAATACGCTGTTCATCCTCAATGTGCTGCCAAAACAGCGCTGGCCTGCCATGGCATGGACTCTACAAGACCCCATGAAGATTTCTTGTGATGCTGGCACCAAAACATCAGCAACAGATCCTTCAAAGGCTGCAGTTTGCAAAGCGGAGCTGCTGTGGATCAAACTTGCTCCGGAACTTCCCACATATGGTCATTTGGAGGGCAGGGCAACAACTTAAACTCTTCAAAATAGTCTTCAAACCATTTCTGAACAACATATGCAGCGTTGCAGATTGAATTATGCTGCTGAAAGAGGCCACATCAATCTGGGAGGATGATTGTTATGAAGGGATGTACCTGGTCTGCAACTATATTCAGGTAGGTAGTTACTCGAGTAACTGTTGTCCCACAGTATACATAGCACAGCAGTCCACAAATGTTAAAGATAATGCCCTGACAACCTTCCACTTCTTTAAGGATCAGTTTTTGTGCCAATTGTAGACACTTTCAGGAGTGGACAGTTGTCATCACAGGCACTCTGATTGGTCTGTGGCTACATGAGCTCATAGACAAGAGAGTGTGTGCATGATATTGGAAAAACTTGTGACAATGTGATATTTAGTTATTCTGCAATATGAATTCAATTTCACCAGATGACTTGAATATCTCTATTTGGAAACTATTCATCATTTTAGTTTAATTGGGGTTCAATTTTTTGGCGTGAATCATGGATGAAAAATAAAGATCTAATTTACAAGCGTAGAAAAATACAAGAACAAAGATACAAATGAAATAAACAGTGCTTTGGAGTTCTGGTGAGTCTATTCTGCTACAGAAATTAAATAATCAAATGTAAAATAACACTGAATAGTCTTGATGGTTTAAATACTTCAATAAAATTCAATAAAATAATTACACATTTCTTGGACCCGGATGCTTTAAACTCTGTTGAAATGCTCACCCAGTCACAGACCTTATGCAAATGATAAACTTTGACTCAATCATGGTTAAAATCTGCAGTGATTCCACATTGCACATCCTGTGATCATGTGACTATTGTGGATGCACACATTTCGATATCAATGCTAAAACGATATATTGTGCAGCCCTAGTTGACACATTCCTACCATAGCTATCAATGAAGTTTTGGGGAACTTATGCCACGATAGAACTTCTGTTGGCTCATACCAGATGGGAAAGACTTCGGTGCCCTTGTTCATTGATGAGCCTTGGCCGCCCAACATTCTGTCACCAGTTTGTGGTTTGTCCCTTGACTGACCGCTTTTGGTAAAATCATCCCCACTTCTGAAACCCACAAGCCGTTCCATTTCAGACATACTGTAACACAGTTGCTTTGCCGTAACAATTTGACCCTCAGATCTTTATCCCTGCCCATTTCTCCTGCATCCAACAATGATTACAAGAGCTAATTTGCTTACCATCTAATCTATTCACCTAAAATATGTCCCCTTGCTAGGAGATGATCAGTGATATTCATTTTCACATAGTTATAAAGTTTTGGCTCATCTGTGTATGTAAACTTATGAATTAAGGAGCCGCTGTTCATACCATCTCTTCATCAAATGTCTTTAATATACTGTATAAAGCGGTATATGAACATTCCATGCATTCTGCATGAAGAAGTATTTTTCACAGTCTTGCATTGTAACTTTAAGCCTATATTAGGACATTGTAATCAAATAAAGAGATGGAATCAATTCAGTACTGACCAAAAAGCACATGCCAGTAAATGAATAAACAAATTGAAAACATAATCACTTCTGCAAATGCTGTAGCAAAACCAAAGTGGTGCCAAGGTTTGCGGCACTTCTAACAACTTCCAATTTCAGATTAAAAAATAAATAAATAAAAAATTATATATATATATATATATATATATATAAATGAAATAAAAAACAAAGATATGCCATGACAGTCGTACAAAACAGCACCTCAGTCAGATATTTTATGCAATGCATACATAATATAAATTAGGATGTAAACATGCACAAACAACAGTAAAAAGAGGATGCATGCATATGACCCTCAAAACTGATTGCACAAGGTTGATTATTCATTAGCTAATTATCATTATTATTATTATTAAAGGGAATGAAACATTTTAATTTAGACGTATTTTAAAATTATAATAAAAAGGGGAAGAGGTGTAAACTTGCAAAGCTATAGCTAGTGGAGCGTTTTTTTTTTTTTTGTCTTTCTAACCATTATGCATTGGGAATACTGACATTAGGCTACTCCATAAAATGTAACTCTGTTAAATACTTTCATAATCAACAGATATAGTTTATATTATGTAATCATTGACGTATACAGGTTATAAAAAACAAAACATCGTTTTCTTGAAGAAGTTGAGATCAACTGTCCTACAAGGTGCATGATGAATTACACGAGGACACCACCCTGCAAACAAAAAGCCATCATCACATGGTGGACACCAGCATACGTACCGTGTCTTTGTGAGGTGTGTGTTTATTGTTGTCAGAAGTCAGTTGAGTATACAGTGGCTGCAGCTTGCTGGTGTTATGAAAGAACGAACGCTCGTCGCTAGCTGGGCAAATGCTGCAAAACCATCTCCTAACCGCCACTACGTCCCCTTCTGTGAGCGAGAAAAAAGTTAATTCCTGTGTGTTTGCAGGCGCGTGGACTGACAAATATGTGGGGATAGTAGTGTGTCCTTCCCGGTCGCGAGGCTCTTTGAGAGAATCATCATCTGTCGCGAGTCAGATGCGGCTTCCATTGTGACGTCATAGAGCCGGGGCTATTAATAGCGCGCGCGTACGATTTCATTCAGGAAAACAAGGTGCCTCATATGTGCTGTGAGCCAGAGAAGAGCGTCAAACAGCGCCTTGGAAGCTTATGAACGAAACACAAGCGTTCGTTTAAAGTAAGAAACACCTTAAATGTGGTAAAATGTAAATACACTTTAAGAAAAATAAAGGTACAAATGCGGTCAATGAGGCGGCACCTTCTCGAACGGTATAACTGAAGTGTCCATATTGGTATCGAGGTAAAGTTAGTTTTATGCTCACACATTTGGACTTTCTCCTCAATATTATAATTTCACGAAAATATTGTTTGCAAATTCTAAATAGTGAACTCATATTAGCAGCAATGACTATCAAAGTACAACATTGTTTACAGTCAAATAGTGCAAATGTTGTTTTCAAGTCATTTTTGCATGTGATTTCAGACCCAATAATTAAAGAACATGGTAAAGAATATACGGAGCATGTCACAAGCTGTCACTGAACAAATATGTGAATATAAAACCAACATCACCTCAATCATATTGGTGCCTTAAAGGTAGATACAGTACATGGAGTGTTCATATTAGTAACTAAAAAGTACAAAATTGTAAGCTACCTGTAAAAAAGAGAGATACCACTCCAGTGACAGCTTTTATTTAAATGTGATCAAATGTAATTTTCAGAAATAATGCTACAAAAGCTGTCAATGCGGCAGCACATCTTCGAATTGCAGTTAAAGGGTCCATATTGGATCCTTAAAGGTAGATACTGTACATAGAGTGTTCATATTAGTAGCTAAAAAGTACAAAAGTGTAAACTATCTGTAAAAAAGATACCACAAGTGTTCGTTTAAAGTAAGAAACACCTTAAATGTGGTCAAATGTAGCTACACTTTCAGAAAAAAATAAAGGTACAAAACTGTAGTGAGGCGGCACCTTTTGCAATAGTAGCTAAAGGGTCCATATTGGTGCCTTATACGTAGATACAGTACTTGAAGTGTTCATATTAGTAGCTAAAAAAAGTGCAAAAGTGTAGCCTTCCTGTAAAAGAAAGATACCACTCCAGTGACAGCTTTCATTGAAAATGTGGTCAAATAACTACACTTTCAGAAATAATGAAAGCTGTCAATGAGGCAGCACATCTTCGAATGGCAGCTAAAGGGTCCATATTGGTGCCTTAAAGGTAGATACAGTACATGAAGTGTTCATATTAGTAGCTAAAAAATTACAAAAGTATAAACTACCTGTAAAAAAAGATACCAGAAGCGATCGTTCAAAGTAAGAGAAACCTTAAATGTGGTCAAATGTGACTAGACTTTCAGAAAAATAAAGGTACAAAAGCGGTCAGTGAGGCAGTATCTTTTTGAATGGCAGCTAAAGGGTCCATATTGGTGCCTTACATGGAGAGTTCATATTAGTAGCTAAAAACAAACGTGTAAACTACCTGTAAAAAAGAGAGATACCACTCCAGTGACAGCTTTTATTTAAATGTGGTCAAATGTAACTTTCAGAAACAATGGTACAAAAGCTGTCAGTGAGGCGGCACCTTTTCGAATGGTAGCTAAAGGGTCCATATTGGTCTTAGGTACATACAGTACAGTCGTGGCCAAAAGCCAGAGCAGAGTGTCAGACAGCGCCTTGGAAGCTTATGAACGAAGTAAGAGACACCTTAAATGTGGTCAAATGTAAATACACTTTAAGAAAAATAAAGGTACAAATGCGGTCAATGACGCGGCACCTTTTTGAACGGTATAGCTGAAGTGTCCATATTGGTATCGAGGTAAAGTTAGTTTTATGTTCACAAATTTGGACTTTCTCCTTAATATTATAATTTAACACTAATTCTGACAAACTCCAAGAGGTGATTATGAAAAAATGGGTTGCTATCAGTCAGGATTTGGCCCAGAAGTTGATTGAGAGCATGCCCAGTCGAATTGCAGAGGTCCTGAAAAAGAAAGGCCAACACTGCAAATACTGACTCTTGCATAAATGTCATGTATTTGTCGATAAAAGCCTTTGAAACGTATGAAGTGCTTGTAATTATATTTCAGTAAGTCACAGAAACAACTGAAACAAAGATCTAAAAGCAGTTTAGCAGCTAACTTTGTGAAAGCTAATATTTGTGTCATTCTCAAAACGTTTGCCACGACTGTACATAAAGTGTTCATATCTATGTACCTATCTCTCAGAAAAGATAAATCTAAAAAAATTATTTAAATACTTTTGACATAATCTTTTTTTATTACTTGCATTCATTCATTCATTCATTCATTCATTCATTTTCTTTTCGGCTTAGTTGCTTTATTAATCTGGGGTCACCACAGCGGAATGAACCACCAACTTATCCAGCATATGTTTTTACGCAGCGGATGCCCTTCCAGCTGCAACCCATCACTGGGAAAC
>CAIGQW010012936.1:4640459-4651057 GCA_903798125.1 Danio choprae | reverse complement strand
AAACTCCACACAGAAACGCCAACTGGCGAGGCTCGAACCAGCGACCAGCGACCTTCTTGCTGTGAGGCGAACGTGCTACCCACTGCGCCACTGTGAGGCCCTTATTATAAATATAATTAAAAATAATTATATTTATAGTAATAATAATAATAATAACAATAATAATAACAATAATAATATTTATAATAGTAGTAGTAGTAATAATGATAATATCCACCCTTTTATTTGTTTATTTATTTATTTATTTATTTATTTATTTAATATTTTTCAAGACCCCATTCATTTATTGCATTTTTTTTGCTGTATTTAATTTTATTTAGATTTTTAAAAAACAATTATTATTATTATTTTATACTTTTCACATTAATACAAAAAATAATACAAAACAAATTTTACAAATACATTTGGTCATTTCTTCCATTGCCTTCCACAGCAGCAAAAGTCAGTGTGATGCACTCATTTCATGCTCAGCATGAGGATCTGAATGCATCACATTCAAGCTGTCTATTCTCAAGGCTTCTTCTGGAGATAAACAAACGAGCCAGTGATGCGTAGATGATGCAGACGTAACAAACGCTGGCCCGTGACTCACTGTACTGCTGGTTCATTTTGACTGACGCAGCTGGCGATGATACACAGATCATGAATGAGAGCCTCTTTTAGCGACCGTGGTGAAAAGAGAGACTTAGCCCTGCATGCCATGATCTGTCTTGGGTACGGACGACTCCAGCTGACCGGCTGACCGACCTTTACGTCATGCTGTCGGTTGATAGATCTCGTTCCAGCAGCACAACAAAATCCAGGACAAAAGGTCATTTAAAATGCCTTACGATGACTAGTTGACCCATGTGTGTCCAAAGCGGTACTTTAAACTAGGGCTGTACAATATATTGTTTCAGCATTGATATCACAATGTGCATATTTGCAATAGTCACATCACAGGGTGTGCAATCTTAAATCTGAATCATAGTTAACCAGGAGCCACACAACATGTAATTTGTTTAGGTTTAACCATAATAGAGTAAAAGTATCATTAGACCGTGTGTTCAGGCCTGTGGCTGTGAGCATTTTGTGAGTTTAAAACATTTCAGCACAGGAAATGATGAAGCTTGGACGTGTAATAGGCCAGGATAATATATCGTTTTAGCATCGATATCACAATGTGTGCATTCGCAATAGTCACATTGCAGGATCTGCAATGTTGAACTGGGATTTGCAGCCCTACTTTAAGCCTTATTTTTGGCACTAAGACCTCATATACTTATTATGTTATTAAGATTAACATTAAATTGAGGTGTAAATGGGGTTTACTTTTGACCACAGCACTTTTGATATGCTACGTTTAGAGGGGCCCTTTTATGCAAAAATCACTTTCATAAGGGGTTTAAACACAGTTGTGTGGTAACAGTCTGTGAATATAACCAGCCTCTAATAGAAAAACATTTTACATTTTATTTTTTTTATAATCACACTTTATAAAAACAGTCTGTAGAAAAACTTGATTAACATTCTCCCTTTGTACGTGTCATCAGAGGGAGAACCCCCCCTCCCCCCCTCATTAGTAACGTTCTCTCCCTCATTAGCATAGGACAATTAGTCCTGTTTTTGAATCTGCCACTATGCTGACACACAGGCATTTGTAGCTCCGCCTTCTTTTGAAAAGAGCACAATCTCATTTGAATTTAAAGCGACAGGTCACAAAAATGGCACAATTTGGATCAAAGCCTAAAAGGGGCAGTTTCAAAGAGTTATAGAACATTATTTGTGGGGTATTTTTAACTCAATCTTGTAAAAAGGGGCATAATAGGTCCCCTTTAGAAAATGCTATGTTAGTTTGCGTGGGTAATTTAGTTTAACTAATGTTAACGAATGTAAACCAGTTGGTCATTTAAGTCTATTTATTACATAGTTATTACATTTGCATACACTATTACCATCTGCTAATTATTCAATATAACCTTGTGTCAAAACTGATCACTCAACATTTTAATACTTAACCAATGACTATATTCTCAAAATTTATACTACATGAACTGTACCGAAAATATGAAAACTTTATTTTAGTTTTCATTATTTATTGCAAAATGTTTCAACTACCAGGGCTGTTTGTAGTGTGTTTACAGCCTATACTGTATAATGGAAACTTGTGATTTTTATGGCATCTGAACGTGTGTCTTTAAGTTTAAGACTGAAAGGTGTATATATACTGCACAAGCCCTGCATGCCCAGAGGATTGTTCTTAGCATTGTTTCACATCAGAGGTTTACCTTTGGACTCTAGTAATCTATTATGTCTGCTAACGTCTTGGTAACTTCAGAAACTAAGGTCGTATCCATAAAACTTTATGGAGCTGAGTTAAAGGCTTTTCAATGCAGTCAGAAAAACCTTTACTGGAATATACTGAAAATTAACATTTGTTGCAAGACGTGCTAGTATAGATGGTAAACATCAACAACATAGTTTTTATGTAATTTATGTTTGTAATATATTGTGCATACTGTATATGTAACATAAAAAGTACAGCTTTAAATCATAAGGACCAGATTTACTTACAGCAATGGGTCTCAATTCTGGTCCTCGGGCCTTTTTGTATGTCTTCCTTACTTAACACACCTGATTCAGATCATCAACTTAACAGAGAGATCCACGAACGGATACTTGTGTGTCAAACAAGAGAGACATACAAAATGTGCAGGGTGGGGCGGCCCAAGGCTTGAAATTGAGAACCACTGAATTACAGCTTGTGCCAGTGTAAACTGAGTTTTTGGCTTTAAAACAGGTTTATTACTAAACACATGCACTGAAAAGGTTTGGACACTGATATTTTTACACCTGACCATACTGAATGTGCATTTGGGGGTTTCCCAGTAAACATACATTTTAGGGGAGGGGATTATTTAAAGTAATATGCAACGCATCATTTACATAATTACTCAATGGCTTAAAAAGCACCTTTTATCAGGTTGAAGCACATTTTATAAGGTAGGACTTTTTTTCCACATGTATTTCGAATCGTCCGAACATATTGTTTGCCAAATATGTTATTTTAAATTTGCTTTAAGAATTCAAGAACAGAGATCATAACATGGAACAGATTTCAAATGTTCCATTTGCATTTAGTCATTTAGCAGATTCTTTGGTCCAAATTGACCTACAATTGAGGAGGCATTCAGCAATTCAACAAGAAGAGGCAACATACACAAGATGTGCTAATTATACAAAGAAACTGTTACTGCTCACAGAATTAGAGGAGGGGTGGAGTGTTTTATTTTAGTAGAGAGAAGAATGTTTCTACAGGTGGTTTGTCAAGCACACTCACCTGTCTGAAGCACACTTCTTAAATGCACAAGTGTCA
Organism: Danio choprae; assembly: GCA_903798125.1. Lineage (NCBI taxonomy): Eukaryota > Metazoa > Chordata > Actinopteri > Cypriniformes > Danionidae > Danio > Danio choprae. Next base: position 4,647,702 of record CAIGQW010012936.1, on the reverse strand, counting down.
GTTTAAGTGTAGTCGTCTCATCTCCATGATGTTAGACTCTGGCTAACGCATTGTAGAATGACCAAATCAACATTTCTGATGTTTTATAATGTGGTCAGTCCACTGATTTGCCATCCTATTGCATCCATTTTTGTTATCACATGATCTGTCAAAACAAAAGCACATGACTTTTTGGATGCGCATGCTGGAATTTATTCGGTAAATGTGTTTCCATCGTAGTTTATGAGCATCTTTTCTTATTGGATAAAAATCCTACTCATAAGTTTTATTCACATTTTCAAAATGTATGCGCCTCTTGGCTTTTCCATTAAGCATTTTCCAATATTCCAAAATGCTCATAAAAATAGGTGGATGAAAACAACTATTGTTAGTTCATGTTAACTAATGTGGTTGACTAATATTAGCAAATGAAACCTTATTGTAAAATGTCTCATCAGTAGAGCTGTAGAGTGAGATCTTCACATGAGATTTAGAGCTATTAAAGTATAACAATCGCTCTCAGTAACGACTGTCAGTGATTAGCAGTATTTGTGTGTTTATTTAAAGAAGCGGTTTGTGGTGAACATGGAATGTGGTCCCAGTGATGTGTGACTGACTATTAACCACACACGCTTTCATCCTAACAGAAATATACACGAGTAATAACACAACTTTATTAAAGGATATGTGGATCCAAAACTCAATTCCAGCGTTATGGATGTGACATTTTCAGTAAAAACTCAAAGCATAAATTCACAAAGAAAGTATATGTTAACATTATGTTGAAACATCTGTTTATATTTTCCAAAACTACTAACCACAGAGTTAAGGGATCAAAAAAGTATCAATCTGTAAACATTTTTTAGATTTTAAATGAGGAAAATTCATTCATTCATTCATTTTCATTTCGGCTTAGTCCCTTTATTAATCTGGGGTGGCCACAGCGGAATGAACCGCCAACTTATCCAGCATATGTTTTACGCAGCGGATGCCCTTCCAGCTGCAACCCATCTCTGGGAAACATCCATACACACCCATTCACACTCATACACTACGGACAATTTAGCTTACCCAATTCACCTATACTGCATGTCTTTGGACTTGTGGGGGAAACCTGAGCACCCGGAGGAAACCCATGCCAACACGGGGAGAACATGCAAACTCCACACAGAAACGCCAACTGACCCAGCCGGGGCTCGAACCAGCGACCTTCTTGCTGTGAGGCGAATGTGCTATCCACTGCACCACCGTGAGGCCCAATGAGGAAAATATGACTAAAAAAGTCTGCAAGTTTACAGTGTACAACATACTTTGTAGAAATTCTGTGAATTAAACTGCACAACCCAAAAGAAATAATGCTAATCAAAAGGATAAGAGTTGGCTCTCTATAGAACAAACATGATTGATTTTATTTTATTTTATATTTTTGCATTTATGAGGAAAAAGTTTGGTTATGGATGTGACATCTCTCCTGTTATCAAATATAATTGTTAACATTAACAGAGACAGTTTTAAGTAATTTTACACCACTGTAAAATACAAGGCTTAGAACAGGTTTCGCTATTTTGGTGAAAACTTTATCTTTTTCATAGAAAGGTTGACATGAATTGCTCATAAACTCCTTGCTGTATTTTCCCAGTCAGTGTTTCCTGAAGTTGCTGCAGGTGTTGTGCACCATTTAGTGTGTTACAAACAAATTGCACAACATCTAAGGAATTTTCCTAGGGGGAAAGTATGATATCGGGTGGTAAACTATATATCTGGTGGACCATAATGGCTCAATGCTCTTCCGACTTTTGCTATGCAACCATCTGAGGGCCTAAAAAATCTCTTTTGTGCCAACAATGAGGAAACTGGCAGAGAGCAGACAGAGACTATAAATCCTAGAAGAGAAGAAGCAGCCTTTCTGAATAATGTTTAAGTCTGCAGTTCTTTAGGCGCTGATGTGCCACATTTGTCTTTCTATCTTTCTGAGTTGTGACTGTTATTTATGTGAGAGGGCTGTGTGTTAAGCTGTATGTCTTTTATACTGTATCCTGTTTAGTTGTCTTTGTGTGTGTGTGTTTTTCATGGTCAGTGGCTCTGGATATTTGCACAGTAACTCTGTGGTCTGATAGTTTTGGGTGGGACAGCTGGGATGGTGTATTTAAAAACAAAAAGGCATATTAATGTGAAGATGGAAAAGATAAAATGGTCAGCTAACTTAGAAAACAGTCTAAATAAAGTAGCAGTGCGATGTGGCTGTATATCGGCACTGGTGTGCATTGGCTCGAGGCCACAGGCTGAGTGCTTTAGTGTCCCACCAGTGACGATATACAGCCATGTTGCACTGCTGTGAGTGTGATATTGTGTTTATACAACAGTTCGACGGCATAATCATGTGTAAAAAAAGAAAATCAAACACGGAGAGTCTCAAAAACTGTTTTGTTCAAGGAACTACTTTCTTCCGCCGTTCATTCACATCTGCAGCTGACGGTCAGAACAGCAAAAACCATTGCTAATTGACCAACGTTACTTTAGAGCTAGTGTTTGAATGATTCTCTAGCATAATGTCTAAAGTGATGACAAAACAGGTGATTTGGCTCACATTTTGAGATTTTCAACAGAGATATCTCCCAGTATTTCACAATAATTAACCCCGAAAAAGCCAAAGCAAAGCAAAAACTACTAGATTACTATGGTATAAATACAGCACTACAAAATGCAAAAGAGAGAGATCGACTTAGAATGTCCCTTACCTGTTTTGTAATTTTGAATATTTAAATCTCACTATCTATAAGTCAGTATCTTTATAAATTAACTGCATAGTTGCAATCTAAACAACTATATTATCACCTAAAAAGCCTCCAAAGTACATTATATTGTCCAACAGCTGCATATTTGTCAAACTGTAGTGAGTTTATTTTTGCTGTCACTCTATGTGGGCGGAGTAATACAGAAGGGTGAAGAGGCTGTGCAGTGCTGTTTTTGTAGAATATCTCCCGGCTATCAGCCAATTAGATTCGAGAACCAGACAGAACTGTTGTATAAATATAAATATATTAAATATATAGTTTTTAACACAGAGTAATATTATTTATATACTAAATATAAATATATAGTATATATATATTTGGCTGCACGGTGGCGCAGTGAGTAGCACGATCGCCTCACAGCAAGAAGGTCGCTGGTTCAGCCTCGGCTGGGTCAGTTGGCACTTCTGTGTGGAGTTTGCATGTTCTCTCCGTGTTTGCGTGGGTTCCTCCGGGTTCTCCGGTTTCCCCCACAAGTCCAAAGATATGCGGTACAGGTGAATTGGGTAGGCTAAATTGTCCGTACTGTATGTGTGTGAATGAGTGTGTGTGTGGATGTTTCCCAGAGATGGGTTGCAGCTGGAAGGGCATCCTCTGCGTAAAACATGTGCTGGATAAGTTGGCGGTTCATTCCGCTGTGGCGACCACAGATTAATAAAGGAAATAAGCAGGAAATAAACCGAAAAGAAAATGAATGAATATATGTATATATGTTTATGTGTGTGTGTGTTTCTCTGAATATACAATTTATAATTTGGGTACAACATGTTTTTCTATAAAAATCGGAGTTCATTTCTTTTAAATGCAACATAAAATAGTGTAATTTTGAGCATTATTGTATTTTTATAGATTTTTTTGTGGTGCATAAAATAAAAATGTTTCAGGCATGATTATATTCCTTTTTACTTTTTGTGGAAGAACCCAGATTTTCAGTCACAACAAATGATAGCAATTGTAATTCTGACAAGTTCATATGAGTTTATTTATAAAATTTAAGGTTAGTGCGATATTTTTTGCATAAATACTGATTACATTTAAATGTGTCTGTGTGCATATGTGTGTATGTGTGTGTGAAATTAAATCTAGAAACATTTAGAAAACCTCTTCACAGACGTATTTAAGTGACATCATGTTTATATAATGTGTGAAAATCCTCTAACACAAATAGGTTTTTGTTCTTGAGTTTGTGTGTTTTGGCTCACATTTGTATTCCTGTAGTGCTTCGGAGATATTCATCAAATCCGGCAGTTGTGTTGTTTACTATGGGGACTGTCTTACGTACTGTTGTGCTCCAGGCATTCAAGCAAGTGCATTAAAATGTTATGAAGGCCTATTGACACCTGAACTCACATCACATCTGCACAAATCACTCATACTGTAGGCTTTACTGATTATACATGCCATTTATTCTGTAAAATGTACATTATATATAATAAATTCCCAGCAGTTTAAATGTAGTGAGTCAATTTGAAAAAGTTACACCTACACTGTACAAAATTTAATGACAAAAAGTCAAGACAACAAATAATTTGATGTTGATTTAACTTATTTTAATTATACAAAGTTTAACTTAATATTTTATGTTAGTTTGATTGATGCAAGTTGAGATGACTGGAAAAGTTCATTTGATTCAACTAAAAAATTAAGTCAGCAAGATTTTTTTACAGTGTAGTTTCAATCAATCAATCAATCAATCAATCAATCAATCAATCAATCAATCAATCAATCAATCAATCAATCAATCAATCAATCAATCAAATATGTTTTTTACACTTTCACTTACATGGATTCCTTTACTATCATCGGTCCTAATCAATATGATTAATTAATAATGTTTTATTAATAATAAAAATGACAATCTACATAAGTTCAAAAGCTCCATATATTAAATGCTATGCAGGATCATGTTTAGATTATTGCTGTCTTGGATAAGTCAGTGATCAGATAAAATATTAAATTTGATGCATTTTTCAGGTGTCACATTAAAAAAAATACCACATCAACACTCCCACATAATTATATTTACATCATTTTAATTAATGCCAAAAATAACAGGCCAAACCTGAGAAAATGTGCTAAGAACATTAGAAAGAATGCATGGTGTTTTGCTTAACACTGGGATGAAATACTGCAGTTTTAATGGGGATATTTTTGTCCTTAAGGACCTAAATGTAGCTTTATTTTGTACCTGGTGTAAATTTGATTGACATAATTAAGGAAATGAAGGCAAAATATTAAAGTTAAAATAAAAATATAAATGATTGTGTACATTTATACTTATATGTCCACAAGGGTTACAAACATGCTGCAGTATGCACTATACATACTGTAAATAATGTGACAAATGTTATTTTTGTCCCCAAACAAAGCTTTTATGATATTACAAGAGCACTTGACACATGCTTAAGTTGTGTGAGCATGCCAACTTGCTTACAAAATCGATAAAGAAAGTGACTGATACATAATATAACCTTGCTTTAGGATAACATAAATATTTTGTGCAATGGATTGCCACATATAGCAACCAGACCAGTTACACAAGGGTTCTCATAGGAGTTTTGTTTTAATGTAAACAGCTTAAGTATGTAAAAACCACCTCTTATGTGCCAGGTTTTTTGTGGAATGTATTTCTGCCATAACCTGCTCTAGGCAATAATGGTTGCATCATTCTGGAAAGCAGCCAGAGATCGGGACAATGCACTGAATGTGCTTTCGGTATCTGCTGTTAGTTTCTCATAGTTAGAGAGAAACTAAGAGTAATAAGGTCTCATCGAAGAGAGACTAATTCAGAAACTGTTAATATGACAATATTTACACAACTATCTACACTTTGTTGTTCATTCCTATCCTCAATGACAGATTCATCAAACTTTGAGTATTTAATTTTGACCTTTTGACATCTGAGCGCTGTTGAGCACGTTTTTAAACACTGCTGATTTGCCATTGTGTTGACGTGCTCAATAGAAATGACTGTGATTGGCCTTGAAGGTCATCAGTTCACTGAACTCACCGTGTTTTAAAGGCGTGAAGATCAACTGGTCTGTTGATGAGCTGACATATGAGCAATCCGCTGATGAATCGACTGATCTTCGCAGCTTTAAAATGCTCCAACGCTAAATCCGTTACATGTCTGAAGCTTTGAAAAACAAGTGTTAGTTCGTTCGTTAGTTTGTAGTTAGTTCTGTTATTAATTACTCTCATGTCATTCCAAACCCCTGAGACATTCGTTCGTCTTTGGGAACACAAATTAAGATATTTTAGAAATCTGGGAGCTCCCACATCCTCCATTGACAACAAGGTTCCCGACTCCAGAATAATATAAAAAAACATGCTCAAAACAGGCCATATGCCTTCAGTGCTTCAATCAGAATATTATCAAGCTACGAGAATATGTTTAACAACTTTATTCAACAATTCTAATTTAAAAGTATCCAATATATTGCATTTGGACTGCGATCCTACGAAAATAGTAACTTTATTTATTAGTTTCGTCTTCTCAGTGTCAGTATATTGCGCACTTTTGGAGGAGATGAGGTTGAGTGAAAAAAAAACAACTATCAAGAATTTGTATTTTGGCATGGTGGCTCGGTGGTTAGCACTGTCACCTCACAGCAAGAAGGTCACTGGTTCGAGTCCCGGCTGGGCCAGTTGGCATTTCTGTGTCCAATTTGCATTTTCTCCTCGTGTTCTCGTGGGTTTCCTCTGGGTGCTCCAGTTTCCCCCACAGTCCAAATACGCGGTACAGGTGAATTGAATAAACTAAATTGGCTGTAGTGTATAAGTTTGTGAATGAGAGTGTGTATGGGTGTTTCACAGTACTGGGTTGCGGCTGGAAGGGCATCCGCTGTGTAAAACATATGCTGGAATAGTTGGTGGTTCATTCCGCTGTAGCAACCTCTGATTAATCAATATTTATTAATCTCATTAATAAATAAATGAATGAATTTGTTCTTTGACTGCATTCCTACAAAAATAACAGCTTTATTCAGTAGTTTCTTCTCCCCAGTGTAAGTACATTGCGCACGTTCGAAGGACGAGGGACAGACTAAAAAAAACTATCCAATATTTTGTATTAGGAGTGTAGTCCTGCAAAAATAACAGCTTTATTCAGTAGTTTCTTCTCCTCAGTGTCAGTATATTGTGCACTTTTGTAGTAGGAGGGGTTGAGTGGGGAAAAAAAAACACATATCCAATATTTCAAATTTGGACCACAATCCTACATACTGCACCTTTAACTATTTCAGCTGTGAAAAACCATATTGAGCTGTGAGGTTTTGCTCCTAGATCACTTGTTAACTCATGTGTGTTTTTGTGGCATCTGTGTGTCAAGGATAGTCAGCTTTTCATGCGTCTGCTTCCAATTACTGCTGTGAAAAGGTGTGTGAGTGTGTGAGCTGGAATCCTGTTTGTCCTGAAAGAAAACTATCTTATCTGTCCTTTATGTTTGTGCTTTTGTGTGTTTGTGTGTGTGT